>WOGP01004479.1:0-13988 GCA_015342065.1 Leptinotarsa undecemlineata
TTTGCCTACGCCCATGGACGACAACGAAATTCAGGCAAATTTTATGACACTTCATGATTTATTACTCTACACTCTTTTGAAATAGACTATAGTTGATGAGTTTGCTTCCCTATATAGTGTAGGTGTCACATCGGTTTCCATTCGAAAATGGAAGTGAAGTGGTGAAGTTTAAAAAAAAATCGTAAGAACTTTTCAGATATCATTAAATTTTTCACCTATATTTAGGGTAACCGTTATAAGCGTAGCGTTTTTTAAACGCCTGTTTGAATGTCATGTCTTGTTATAATTTCACCGTTCTATAAATAAATAATCAGATGTACCTCTATCATATAAGTAGAGGAATAAAGTTGTGGAGTTTATTTTGATTATTCATACCTGAATTTGCTTTCTTGTTTTGGTCCTGTAAGCTAATTCGAAGGCCCAGTTGATACCTCTTGATCATGTGAACCATAGATGAACGGACATAAATTTTATTACCCGAAGACTTGTTCCAAGTTCGGTGCAATTAGAATAAATTAATTTCCTAGATATTTGGGCTAGGTACCGCATGATCAGGTTGTCTAGAGCTGCTTTATTACATATACTACGTTTTATTTATTGTGCTTTGTTAACTCGTTATCGATTTCGTGACGCAACCTGAAATATATCATGAAACATTAATTGTTTATTTCAAAGAGGGGTTCAATCAATAAGTTTTCAAGTGTAATTTTTAAATATTGATTGATTGTGTTGAATGATTTCAGAAGTTCTGAATAATTTTTGCTATTTCAATACTCGTTATTTATTTGTGACAAAATTTGTTAAAACTTCATAAAAAACCATGATTTTCCTTGCTAACATTTAGAGTCTATGAAAAATTATAAGTAAAATTTTCTATGTGTTTTCACCACTTTCAAAATAGAAAGTTTCATTTCTCATTTTTTATGATGATCTACTACCAAGTAGTAATGGCTCATTCATCAATTTTCAGCAAAACAGCAGAACTATCGAAAAGTTGGAAATAACTTTATATTTTATCCTGTGGCTCTGGAGACTTAAGGTGTATTTGGTCCCTTTTCCCCAAATTTTTTTAATGAAATTGACAGAAGGATTTCTGGAAAAACTAAAGAAAAAAGATGTACCACCTTTCTGATCCAAAAAATTTGTTCAGCTATACAGCGTGGTAATTCAGCTTCTGTTTTTGTCACCATTCCATCATCACATTCACATTTACATTCACATACAGTTTTTCCAAATCATATTTATACCATAATCACGATTAGAAATTATCTCTTGTGATACTCCCCATAAGTTTCCATCAGAAGCCACAGAGGAATATGAACAAGTTCTAGACTTATCTTTTTTCAAATTCAAAACGTCTGCCATATCCAATCCAGTTTTAGTCAGTTTATCATCGAATTCTTTATCCCACCGATCCAATGAAGAGGTGAATCATCGAATCCGTGATTACTCAGAAGAAGACAGCAGTGACAAACGTAGTATCAACAGTTACAACATTACATCAATGATACATTCTTCAGTCAGAACTCTTAGGTTTAACGAGTTGAAAAATATTTTAAACCCCTGTTTCATGAGCAGTGTAATTCAACGTTCATCAAACACAAGATGGTTGCTGGAACATTTAAAAAAGAATACATACATGGAAGATATTAATACTAGTATTTCTAGTATGAATGATACTTCAATCAAATCATTCGCAGGAATTTTGGTGAAAAGATTCATCTTATAGAGTAATAAACACTGCCTACTTTAAAAGTGAGATTCAAAGATTTACCCCTCGATTCATAGGAACTATCCATCAAGACGCCCAGGAATTCCTTTTATATTTCAGTAGGGTTACATGAGGACCCCAATAGAATTACTGAAATATATAAACCGATCTTAACGGAGATTGACAAAAAATTGAGCTGCAGTGGAAAAGTGCAAGAGTCCTGGCTAGGATATATGACCATGGACAACTCTTAGATTGTAGACAATTTCATTGATCAATTAAAATCCACTATGAAGTGCACACATTGTGGTCACTCATCAGTAACCTTCGATTCTTTCTGCGATTTGCCTCTCCAAAAACACAAAGAACTGGCCAATTCAGTTTGTCACAATGCTTGGATTTCTTCACAAGAGAGGAAACTCTGAATGGGGATGAAAAACCAACGTAGACCAACCAAAGTAGAAAATGCACAAAGTTCCTATCAACTCATAAGTTTTCCCATACTTTAGTAATTCATTTAAAAAGATTATCTCCAACGGAAATATTCAGAGGCAAATTGAATGTTGTCATTGACTTTTCTTTAGAAGGATTAGATATCAGCAATTATGCAGCAGATGATATGGCTCCTTGTTGTTATGATCTATATGCACTTTCGAATCACAGTAATTTACAAAGGGCATTACACAGTATATTGCAGACACCCTTACAGTGGCACGTGGCATGAATTAAAGGATTCATACGTGCCCCCAATTTGACCAAAATCGTTTGTGGGTGAGGAGGCATATGTCCTCTTTTATGAACAGAAGGGAACAAAAGAGCAGTTTTGTGGTGTTTTTTTTTCTCTCTTTTCATAAACTAAATTCAGTTAATTGATTTGTATTTCATAACTCTCATTGAAGAATATGTTGATTCTTAGCCAAAATATATCGAGAGAATAATTATTCCAACAACTAAAAAAAAATTAATGTTTCTTCAGAGCTTGAGAAGGATGATATTCTGATTCGTTTGTTTCATGTCTTTGTGAAGTGTAGTTGTCTCAAAAATTTTGTAATTTTAGTATTTTTATGTTTATTATGTATCTAATATGACTCAATATTTTAAAATAGTTATATTTTTAACACGAAGGAACTCGTTTTCGAGCTCTGAAGAAAAAAATGTAATCGAACTCGAAACGTTGACTAAAGTAAGAAACACGATTTTTTCAATGGAGGTTTTGAGAGAAATTTGTTTAAAATTTCAACAGTATGGTGCATGATATTGAGAAAATATATATTATTCAAATTGAAGGGGTTATATATTTTAGGAGTGATAATTTTTGGGAAAGAAAGTTTCTGGCTTTCTACTACTCCATCTCGATACAAATACGATGAGGGAATCTTCCAAAGAAAGGAAGGAAGTAATTTGAAAATAAGCAACTCTATACATGGATGTGATACATACATGTATGTATCACATGTATCACATACATGTGATACATACTATACATGTGATACATGCAAAGAAGTAACTTTCAGACACAAACTGAAAGAAAGTCCTCCTGAAACAGCTAATTTCATATAAGCATTGAATTACACCAAAGAAAAAAAATTCTTTTGGAACAAATACTTCTATATGAACACTGAATTATACAGAAGATTACCTCATCTTTTTTGTATCGAGATGAAGTAGTTGACAGCCAAAACTTTCTTTCCCAAAAATATATTATTCACTTTCGACACCTACAAATGAATTTGTTATAGTACACGCAGTCGTGAATCGCCGCTCCGTTGACGCACTCTACGGAGCGCAATAAAATCCAGATTAAAGGGCATAATCATGGCATTGAATGACCGAAATTACATTCTGGAGGATCATTTTAATGTGAATTCATTTTGGAGTAAGTCACGAAGACGGCGTAATAACTATTTCACATTTCAATGTTACTTTTTATCGTGAATAAAACGCAGCGGGCAAGACACGAATTTTTGGTGTGCGTGTTGCTCGGTACCAGGGTGAACGCATAGTTCCCTAGTTATTTCGAATTTTCTTGTCGCATATAATTGTTTGTGATTTGCAAGTTAATAGTTTTGAAAGCATTCTATACATGGTAGGTAGCGCATTGTTGGATATTTGGAAAATAATGAGGCATACGCTGTCTTTCACGATGAGAAAGGGAACTTTAGGGATTCCAGAAACCATAAAATTTGAAAAATGAGGAATGATTTACCTTTTGATTATACCCTTTTTGGGGTATTTTGCGTGCCTACGGTTTCTCAGTTTTTAGAGCAAATGGGTCGTGAGTCAACAACAAAAAAAATAGAGGTTGAACTTATTTCTAGTTAATGAAAGAGCGAAAATGCGTTTGAGCTCATTCGTGAAAATTTAGACTGTATATAACTAAGTATCTCATAGATAAATCATAATTAGAAATAGATGGAGTATCAAGAAAAGAAAGAATATTGTTGAGACATATCTTCAAATAAACATTTTACATATATACAATAAAAAAAATTATAGTATCATTTTGTCTTCAATCGAGGACCGCCTGCCCGGTACTGACGATGCTCAATAGGCTGAAACAGCTTTCTACCGTTGGCTCTTAAATTGAAATCAATATGGGAATGATCAGAATGGTACTTATTTATTCATCTTTTGATCTTCATGGAATTATTTTCCAGCAGCTTGACTGCATTAACCTTTCTCGATGCAAACCTGATAGTTGAAAAATTGCGGACTCCATCCACAAACGATGTCTTAGATATTGATATTGGTACTTCCATTCGGTGTTCTCAATAACTTTGATTACACATATAATTTTTGACGGATCAATCCTCTATCCTAATATTTTTAACAAAGAATGTTGTGTGAAATAGGAACACAAGAAAAAAGAAGAGAAAAGAGACCTGGAAGTGGAACGATGACTCATAACAGAATGACTTGTATCAACCAAGGAAAGCTTACCTTGGATTCTGTGTGGCATCAAAGTGAGATTTAACATTTAACTTTCAAAATTAATCTATTGAGATACTTTGCATTTAAGAAAACTCGTTGTAAAACTCGTTGGAAATTCAACTACTTAAACTTTTCCTGTATGCACTCAACAGTTTTTTGATAATTCCTGCTTTGAATCTCGGAAACAAAACTCTTCTTATTAATTCTTGTATTTCTCGAACAGAAACAATTTTCAAAAAAAGGCCATGGGTTTAAATGAAAAACGATATGCCAGTGAACCTCAATAGTTAGAATTGAAAAAAAAAGGAATCAAATCATCAAGCAAGTTACATATTAAAGCATGGTTTTGTTCAGTTGAACCACTTTCTCCAATGAAATATAGTGAGCAAATATAAGTATACTTGGTAATGTCATCAATAGATTCAAAGCCTCTGTCACATTTTTTTACCCTTAATTCACATCCTCTAAGCTATCAGGAATTTCAACATACGTACATTATTCCTAATTACATTTTTCACTGTAAGTTTCATAAATTTTATATTTATTATGTTGTACTTAATATTTCCCTCTAATAAAAATTACTGAACATATTCAATTCAGTATTTACATATTTGTCTAATTAATATGTCATATGTACAGCCTCAAAATAATAATGGCTTGATTTATTTATTAGTTCCATAAGTAATTTTCCTGTCAACTGAAATATATTTTCAATTACACCAATTAAATTGACATTATTGATAAAAATTAAACAGTGAATACTGTTTTTTTATATGTTTTCAGATAGTAAACAAATGCTGATACCAAACCTCTCAATCAGCTAACTTTTTTCCTTTTTGCGGACGCCCATGAAATTTTAACCACCTCTTTAATTGATCACAATTATGAGCTTCAACTGAATTATTAACAAGAGAAATCATCTTGTTTTCTTACATGTTGCCTTTTCAGTGGATTTCCCAGAATAAAAAACTCGAAGAGCCTTTTTTGAAAGTGCACACCTTATGTTTTTCTCGCTATTCCAAGTCTATTTCAATTCAAGCAAATTCTAAAGTTTATGTCTGCGAATTCATCAATATCTACCTATATATTATTCTTGAGTGAGGTCCAACTAAAATTTTAAAATAGTCAGAAGGAAAGAAAGATATATAAAAAACACATTTAAAGAAATGAACAGTTACAAAAAAAAATTTGATTGAAAAACGGTTCAACATTCATGTCATCCTCTTTCATATACTCCTCAAGAAGACGGTATGAAACAAA
Source organism: Leptinotarsa undecemlineata (assembly GCA_015342065.1). NCBI lineage: Eukaryota > Metazoa > Arthropoda > Insecta > Coleoptera > Chrysomelidae > Leptinotarsa > Leptinotarsa undecemlineata. The sequence goes on from WOGP01004479.1 coordinate 5,903, forward strand.
AACTAGTGTTTAGCTTCGCATGACATGAGCACAATGTGATTACGGTTGTTACGTATCAAGAAACATATTTGAAGTATTTTGAACATTGTGATGTACCTTATTATGTATAATGAATCTTAAACTGAAGTGTTGATGAGAAGAAATACAGTGACAATGAGAAGAAATACAGGACGTGCCATTGAAAACAGAACAAATGTGGAACATTTTTTGCAACTGCTAATGATAATTATTATTCAAGTATATTACTTATGTTGTACTATAACTTATTTGTACTATAAGTTGCATCCGTATAGACGTTCGCTAGGTCACTCTTCAACGGAACTCATCTACAAGGCCAATATGATGTTTTCTAAACGCTTAATAGAAAACTGCTGAAGCGTACAATCTTCATTTGTACCTGTATAAGTCATGGACAGTTATGACAGAAGTTATGACAGAAAGTTAAAAGGAAGAGATTGAAAATTGACGAAATTCACACCCTATTTCCTGACTTAATGGGGATGGCACATGAAAACTTAAGTTTATGACTACGAAACTTCGAAAAGAAGTACTCTGGATGAATCACATCATATAGTTCATATAGTTTTGCTCCAACATAATTAGTTTAGGGACGTTTAATGTCAATCACTAAAACTATAGGTGAACTTTTAAAAGCGTTTTTGTATGATTTTCAATTGCAAATCCTGTCAAAACTACATTATATATATCCAAATAATTTTTATCATATGCGGTGTTCAACAGATTAATTTCACGCCAGAGGTTCCAAATTTTCCTTGTCAATCTCACATGTATGTTGAAAATTTTGTGCCTATCCTCAGAAACGAATTCCATACCGGAGATGACTCTCCATAAGTGAATAAGTGAATACAGTTATTGCTGCTGAAACCAGCAAATAATGTACTTTTTGAAGCAGTAATTTGCATATCAAATTTAAAATTACTGTTAATGAATAAACCAAGAAATTTAGTCACTTTCGATCATGTGTTCACCTGGTATTACTTGTTCTAAGTCCCACTTGAATGTTATCAGATTTGTTTTGGAAATATCAAGCGATAGCATATTCGATTCACACCATTTTTATTTTTTCTGAATCTGAGTGGATAGACCGAGTCAAAGTACCAGGATCTTCATTACGCCAAAGTACCGTGGTGTCATTCGCAAACATGATGGAAGTTGCCATATTGTTAATATATAGCAAGAATAAGAGTGGGCCTAGCACTGACCCCTGAGGAACTTCGTGTACCAGTAAGATGAGATCTGAAGCATTCTAAGCTATAACTTTATGTTTATCCAAGAAACCCACTATCCTTCCTTTAACTAGTTCCTCAATGATTGTTGATAACGTTGATAAAATTGAGATTGGTCTGAAATTGCTAGGGTCATCAATGGCACTTCCTTTATAAAGCGGTATCACTTTTGCTGATTTCAAACTAGAAGGAAAGAGACCAGTAGTAAACAACGAGTTTATAGCTATTACTGAAGCTTAAAGAGCTTCATCAGGCAATTGTAAAAACAACTTTGCTGATAGGCTGTCTTGACCAGCGGAATTTTTGTTTTCCATTTCTTTTATTACTAACTTCAGCTCACTCAAATCTGTGTCAAATAAAAACAAAATTACTAAACTTTTTAAGAGGATATATTGAAATAATATCATTGGTTAGGCTACTGAACAGTTATAATCAGTCTTTCAATTATTTCTGATGGTTTTACTCCTTGGTGTATATCTTGAAGCGACGCATGTAACAGGTGGTATCATTGCCTGAACTTTGAATCGATACCGATTCTATGTGTGAACGAAACATTTTTGAGTGAGTCTTTCTATGCCTGGCTTCGTCTAAGAACACAGAGTGGTGATTCAAGTTGAATATTTTTGAGAATCATCCATCTTAATAAATTCCAATGTTTGAGGTATCTTTAGATTCTAATTTGGAAGCGAATCATATTGAATGCTATTTTGAATTTATTAATTTTAACTAATCCTACAGCCATCAGGAGTTTTCCATTTGTGAAGCTTAGTGCAATAATCCCTGAGGTAAAACCCTGTATTTTGGTACTTTTCCTGTTGAAATAACCAGTGGAAAGAGTAGTAAATTTTAGAGCATTGATTTATTTCTATACTATTCATTCATACTTTCATTTATATCTACGTTAGGAATTCAAAACACTATTAAAACTCTCAAGTAATCAAGTGTAACTCCAGTAGTGCAGTACTTATAATTGAACTTTTATACAATAATCAAGAACTGACCTGCGCCTTTGCCTTGGCGAATCAAGAGCTTGTTGTTTCAACTGGGTACAGGTACTACTTCCTTGCTCTGAATCAATAAAGGAATAAAGAAAAGGTACAATTTATATTGATGAATGAATTTTTGAAAATTGGATGTTTCAAAACCAACCACTTCTCCAAATCCCCAAAAATACTATACTATTTTTGACGAGCGTCTTCAGAAGATGAAGTTTGCGAAAAGTGCTTTTTTAGTTTATTCTACCCAGAGGATTCAATTTTGCCTTTATTCAAAATTGTATTTTGTTGAATAGTTTTTTTGAAATTCTTCATGATTTCAATACTTGTTGACAATAGTACATAAAAGGATATCTGAATTAATAAATGGGTTTGTAAGTTTATGAGTAGCATTTCATTTACGACTTTGTATGAATCTTTTGAAAAATGTTTGGATCTAAATTTGTGACATCGAAAGAAAAGATTTCGAAATTAGGTGAAAGTTGTATACTGGAGATGTTTTTTATTAGTTTGTGGAAGTTTTGATAACTGAACGGTGTTCAGAAGTTGTTAATTTTTACACGATATGAATTTTATATTCGATTGCTCGTACAACATATATATTAGGTTATATAAATATTGCGGCTCTTACGTTATGATCAATAATGATATGAATCTGATCTGCAACTTCTAAAACTTCGTGTCTCACTATTCCATTTGGGTTTTTAATAATCATATCGCTCTGAATAAGGCTACGAATACAATAATATATTTTTGAGTAATTTGCTCATCCGGATTTTGGCTACGGAACCACTGTGCTGTAATATTAGCAAACATATCGTTTTCATAATAACATTCAATTATATCAATACTCGTTCCGTAGTTGAATGAACCATGGTGAGTAAAATATTGAACAGAAATAGTCCGGATCATAATACTGTGAGACACTCAGTGATATCTATATAACTTGCTTTCTAAACAGGAATATCACATATCTATGTAGTACAGTTTGTCACGCTGTATATTTCGTCGGGCGCCTATTCAGTCTCAACTATGTTCCTCTGCCCAAATATGTTTGAAACCTATCAAAAATCTTAATTTCGGTATATTATCTCATTGAAACGACTACAACTATATCTATTCGTTGTAGCCGAAAAACAACCTTCATTCAGACTTAGTGTTTCTGTGGGATGAGAATAATTGTCATTTAGTAAACCCACAATTAACACGTCAGTCAGTCTTACCATCCGATATAATAATCACGCACCAAAAAAGCAGCGTGGACCGTGTAATTTCAAGTCATTATTTCGGAGAGATATTGGAAGGTTAGTTGGAAATACACTTTTAGTTATCCGCTTATTAATTGTTTAGCCTTCAGAAACATTATTATGCTATTATCATACAGAGTGCTCCGATAATGTCAGAAGAAATGAATATTATTTTAGAATGTTTCTTCGAAATGCAGTTTGCCGTGACCGGAGTTCAAGAGTATAAATAATAGATTGAAAAGGTTACTCGATTTCTCAAAAGCAATTTTTTACTGTTTTGAAACAATGGGCTTTGGATTTTTTCGTTTTTTCTTTCAGTATTTCATTTGGTTTATATGGAAGTGTAGACGGGCCCCATTAGTAATTATTTTTGATTTTTCTTTCTTCAAACTTGGAATTATATCATCACACTCCTACCTTGGAAATGCCGATTTCGAATGGAAAATTATATTTGTAACTCGAGAATCCCGAGTTAAATTTTGAAAATTTCGACTTTTATCTCGGAAAATATGACTTTGATCTCAAAATTATATATTTCCAACTTTCAACCAGAAAATACCGGATTCAATCTCAAAAATTGCGACTCTAAACTCTGGATTACCATTTTACGATTTTTGACTCGGAGATTTTGAGTTTAAGTTGAAAAATTTTGACATTTAACTCGCAATTTTCGAGAAATTTTATTTCAACTCGAAAATCCCAACTCAATTTCGATAATCCCAAAAATCGTTCAACGACATCATACAGTAATATGCTGACAAAAAGGCAAAAATTTTGAATTTGGAAAAAGTGAACAGCACAAATGTATAGAGTATAAAATTCTGGATCAGTAGAATAAATATTCTTTGAGGTATTGAGCTAAAAAACGCATGACATTGAAATGGACAAATCTTTTGGAACCACCTTATATTTTTCCGACACATAATTCAGAAATTTCAACTTTTCACTAGGAAAAGTATGGAATACTTTTGAAAGCAAGCAGGTTCAGAATAAACTATTCACAAAGATCTGTAGATTATGCATAGAGGTTACTTTCAGATAGAAACTAGAAGATGAAGCAGTCTCGAAACAATTACATGCATAGGAACATTGATTTATATGAAAATAACTTTTTTCTCTATCGAATTTGTACTCCAAATACTGCAAACTCTATGGACTCTAAACGAGATATCATTCATAGGAACGCTACACAATATAATATATGATAGAGTATCGATATGAAATTTCACTCATTAAAATACTTTGTTGCCCAATAGTGTATTTCAAAGTTTCGTGACAAAACACTCGTCAGACTACCTTTGACAGTTTGTTCGTTTTTTGAGTAATCAGATATATTTGGTAGCATTTCAATATACCAGTTTGTAAGATTGTAATATATTTTCGCTTTTTAATATTCCACAAGAGGATTTCCAGTTGACTAGGTCTTACTTACGCATTTTAGTTTTTAGTATTAATCTGATTTTGAAGGTCTTTCCAACAAGATACATATGCTTGAAGTTTCTTGTTGAACTAAATTTCTTGGTTAATTTCAAGGATATGCTCTGAGAAGAATTTAGACGAAATCATAGTTATCTCCTTTCTTTTTACTTTTTTTTACTGAGTCAGGGCCAAAAGGTTCAAGTTCACCTAAAAGTACACGCAATTTAGTCAGTCGTCTGCCAAGTACACGAAATTTTTGGCAAAGATATGTCCTTATATGAAATTTTTGTCAATCTCCATGAATAATACCAGAAATTAAAAAGTATTTATAAGAATGCCTTGAACAAGATATCCCGAATGCAAATAAAACATATTAAATTCCCAGCAACGGCAAATTCTGACCTTTTTAATGGTTATTCATTTGTTCAGAAGCATTCTTGAATAGTAATTACTTCGACTGATTTGCGCTTCGATTCTTTACAAAATTAGTTATGAATCATTTGAAATGTATTTGAGGTTAAGAAATCAATCACTATCACTAACTTTATTGATACCACAAATAATTGAATATGATATAATTTCAATTTTAACTTTCTCGATATTTTGCGTTTGTTAAAACGTGTGATTTCAAATGAACGGGTTTATTATCAAATACATACTTATAATGACTATTAGATCTGAAAGATCCTGTGAGAACTTGAGCCAGATTTTTTTATTTGTGGAATTCTCTTGTAAAAGAACACATCAAAAGAGTACGAGGTCCTGTTCCAGAAGTTGGACCTTTGTCGTAGTAAATTCAGTTCATAAATGGGAAGCTAAGGGCCGATACTTAATGACTTTCTTAACATCCTGTTAACAACTTGAGATGCTGACAATGTGCCCTATTTGAACAAATGTCGTGTCCGCTCTGAGTAACGGGTCAATTTATAAAGATGTTAATCAGCTCGTGAAGTTTTTATCCTCAGGAATTTTATCCAAGATTGATTCAAAATACACCAATTATGTGGCTCGATGAGGCAATTTAGAATTATAAGTAAGTTCATTAATACTCAAAAGCTAAATAGTATATACTCTCCTAAAATAGTGACCGTTCCTATGAGATGATGTAAAAGGGAAGTTTGAACATCTCTTATTCTCAAACTCTGTATCAGATTTTGAACGCTCAAATCCAATGTATTGGCAGTGGTGAACGGGACCTTTACGAATATACTTTCCACCTGGTTGTACAGAATAGCGATCTTGTCTTGATAAATACTTTTATATTTTATGAACACTGAATTATACAAATAACCCTTTTCTCTACTCAGTTTGTATTGCAAACAATCGGTATGGAATCAAATCAGATATCATTCACGGGATTTCTACACAGTATTCTGAAAGAAAGGAAAAAATTTCACTTACATGAAACACTGTCATCCTCACTGGTAGATATCGATGTTCCGCTATAAGGGCTCTTCAGTACCTTTCTGGATAATATTATGAGAAAACACTCACAATTCATTCATAAATTACAATTTTCATGTCACGGAATAGGTTTGATCCACGTATGTCATCAATGACATCATAATGACATTCATTCACGTGTTTGATTAAATCCCAGCCGAAAGAAATCTTCTTTAAATTGAAAGGGTTATATTTTTAGGAGTGACTAATTTTCGGGAAAGAAAGTTTTTGACTTTCTCCTACTCCATTTTGATACAAAAAATAGATCAAACTCATTCTGTCACATAAAAACCGTAATTTATGAATGAATTGTGAGTTTTTTCTTATAATATTATCCAGATCGGTACTGAAGAGCCCTAAGGCAAGTGTCTTACGACGAAAAATTGATGTCTACCAGTTAGGATGACAGTGTTCCAAGTAAGTGAAATTTTTACCTTCCTTCAGTATAGTGTATAGAAATCCTGTGATTGATATTTGATTTAATTCCATAACGAATGTTTGGAATTCAAAGTAAGTAGGGAAAAGTGTTTTTGTATAATTCAGTGTTCATATGAAAAAGTATTCGTTTCGAAAGAATTTTACTTTCGTGTAATTCAATGTGTATATGAAAGTAGTTGTTTCAGGAGGACTTTTTATTTCAGTTTGTGTCTGAAAGTTAATTCTTTGCAGGATCTACATATCAAGTTATAAAGTTAATGCTTTCAAAATTGATTTCTTCCTTGCTTTCTTTGAGATTCCCACATTTTTCTGTATCAAGAAGGAGTAGTAGAAAGCCAAAAACTTTTTTCTCAAAAACGTTTCTCTCAATCTGTGCCTCATGAACAAATTATAAAACACCTTCCCTAGATAATATAGGATGAAAAAAATAACTTTTGTTTGATTTCTAGCAAGTTTTATTTTGTTACGATCAGTTTTGGTTTGTTGAATTATTCTAGATAAGACTCTTTTTTTTGGATAATACTCTTATGACTCGTTTTTCAAATATTCGCTCAACTCATGTAAATTATCAGTTTCTACATTTTTTTTGTCATTGAGTCTTCTTTTCCATTAAATATTTGGACAATAAGGAACTCATCATTTCTTCTAGATCGGTGTATTTGTTGACACAATACTATATATAATATTGCTTTATATAGTATTTATATAGTATTATAATATAATATAAGATAAGATTCAGGAACTTCAATTTTTTTTTCAAATAAAACTTAATCTCACAATAAATATGCGTTTGATATCGTCAGAAATTTCGATAGTATTTTATCTGGATGATAAATTAGTGAAAGTATGAATTAGGTATGCAAGGGATTTTGAAAATAAAATTCAAGCGTAAATGAAAAGCAGCATACTTGTAAACTGTGTTGCGGTTTCCTGAAAAATTTTGTTTAAATCTCACAATAAACTGTTACTTCATTCCTACATTTATCATTTTATTACTTGTATCCTCATGAATGAAGATCAAATATTAGTGCGTGCGACGACTATTTTATTAATTTGTTATTTAGCCATTTTTTTGGTACCTTGGGAGCTGTCTGACTTGTCCATTTAGGCCACTTCCCCAGAAAACACTGCATCCTCTTGGGCCTATTGCGTTTGCGTTTATTCTCCCATCTTCTCATGACACCCATTCCATCAGTCTCGTTCCCTGTACTAGTTTGTACAGGTTCCGTGTTGGATATTCCTCATATTCTTCTGGATGTAATTTCGTACGTCCTTATATTATCTTCCTCCTGTGATT
>WOGP01004480.1:0-13988 GCA_015342065.1 Leptinotarsa undecemlineata
GTGCACAGTACTTCAGTGAGTAGCCCCAGATATTAGCCATTTTTTTTGTCAAACCTATTTCTCAGACAAAAATATGAAAAAATGTCAATCTATGAATAATATATAATAGCCTGAAAAGTCTCGATTTTCTTGAAGGAGAATTCTAAAGTGCGAGTAAAAAATTCAGAAATTTAGAAAAAAATAACCGTGGAAAATGGAAACTGGCTTCTCAAAGAAAACAGTATCTTGGATTCATGAATTACATATCTCTTCATTGAAATATTTCTTCACATTAATTTGTACGGATGTATCACTCGAGTGCAATAAATACATATTTACATCAGTTCGGACTTCCATTGTCTAATATAATATAAATTGATTTGAAATCAATTATGCATAGACTCCTCTCAAAAATGGGAAGAGTCTGTGCATAATTTTTCGAAATTTTATTAAAATTTCTTGAAATATTACGACGTTATTCGTGATAAGTCAAAGCAGTGGTGTTACCCAGAAAGATTTCATCGAACATACTGCCTAATCCCTCTGAGATTAAAGTACATATTGTTTTCCTTTTACGAGTACAGGTCTACAAAAAAATAATCCATCGAAAGATAGGTTAACTACACCCATTTGAATGTTTAATTTATTAAGATAGATACGATAATAATCCATATCAAATAAACACATCTGAAATCTCAAGCATTTCATGCAAATAAATGAATCATTGGTGTTTGTACACTTTGACAAAAAAATGCATCACAAGGGTAGGACCGTAGCCTGGTGGGTTGACGTGGGTGGTCAATTTCAGTCAATCGACTGCTGTGCTAACCGATGGTTCGAATGGCAAGGCCGAACGATCGATTTTCACTTCCAGACGTCCAACCCGTGTTGGAAATCGCACGATGAAAGGTAAGACTTCGTTAGTGCTCATTTTCGAGTTTTGAGAGTTGTCGTTCATAAGGGGCGACAGCTGATTAACGGAAAAACAGATTTCCATAGATTTTTCAACAGATTTTGAGTACTCAAACCGCTAGTAATATGTAGATGAAGATATCGCATACCTTTGTTGATTTAATGTTTAATGAAAAAAAGACTCACGTGATCTCCAAGGGTCTGTATTCTGAGTGAAATTATGCAATAAACTTTTCTGATTCTCTTCCACCATCAAAAAGATTATTCTTCACGGAAAATACATTTAAAATTCCGTTAATGATGTTTAAAGACATGTAAGCAACCAGAGAAATAATAGAAAAATATTCGAAAGTTTGAAACATTTCTAATGACTTATGACCCTTATATGCCTTTTCAATTTTTCTAGGTTTGCTTTCGAATATTCCATATTATAATTCGAAACAGATAAAAATATTCTTGTTTTGTATTTTCTACTTCATTTATCTGTTTATTACTGATACTCAAAATTATGTCTGATGGAAGGTTTTGTTCTCGATATATATTTTGCTTTTACGGTATATCGGAAGTCATAAAACTAAGATGGTTAGCATTTACTTTCTGATGCTCTTCTGGAGTACTACCAATACTTCGCTATCTGAGGAGGAATTCATAAAAGCTGATGTGAAAATAATGATCGGTTTATTGGGGTGGAGATAGCATAGAAAGAGTAATAAATATTATCTTATGTTCTTGAATATCAGACGTGTATGTTTGAATGTAAGAAAGGAAACATAAAACCGGTGAGGCGACGACAGTAAAAAATATTTATATTGAATATTGACGTTAAGGTCAATAAAGAGTATGAAAGTATGATTTTTACAGTGATTAAGGCTTGACGTGATGGTATTGAAGTGAATAGTTATTCTCCCAATTTAATGAATTCGAAACTATGTTGCATTGTTGAAAATGGTTCAAATGAATTTTCACTGTCACTCAGCTGCCCTAAGAGTAATTTCGAAAAGTCTAAAAATTTGTAGAGAAATAGTATAGCTTTTTATTTTCCCAAAGGTACGAGGAAAGCAATTCAGTTCAAAATAAACTATTTACAGACATATACAGATCATGCATAAAAACACTTTCAGATAAGAACCGGAAGAAAAAGTACTCTCGAAACAACTACCTAAAAAGTACCTACTCTCAAAACAACTGCTTTCATATGAATATTGGATTACACAAAAATCACATTTTCCTGTTCTGTTTGTACTCCAAATATTCGTAATGGAATTGAGTCATTCATAGGAACGCTACACAATATAATATAAAGACGAGTTTCCACAAAATGAACTCGCTTGCGACAAGTTTCGTTTTCAGAAACAGAAACAAAAAACTTGTTTTGGATTCGAAAACAAACTGTAATTTTACCAAACAGAAAGAAATCAGCCTGAATCGCGTGTTTTGTTGTGTTTTCTACCGTTTTCACTACGAGAACAGTTTTCATCGTGCTTTCTCTAGACTGTGTTTTTATAATGAGCTATGATTTTTTAAATCTAATTTTTTGAGCGAAATGAGTGAAAACCAAAATACTGGATGTATAAAGTGTCCGACCGAAACTGGTTTTTACGACCGAAACCGAATTTCGGCAACCGTCGAAACCGAAACCGAAACTTCCTGACAAGGAATATGTTTTGAGGAAAAACTACAGAGAACGTTATAAAAATCAGTCAGTCCTAATTTTTTTATCTTTAAATCACAACGTTAGTCAGTCTTCGACATTTTTTCTCATTAATAATCAACGTAACAAAGCGCTTAATTTAAGAAAAAATATTATTTGCACCTTGAAAATACTATATAATAATAAGTGAGGTGGTTATTTGAGTGGGTGTAGATCTTTCTTATGAATATAATTGATGGTTTTTCAAAAATATTAAAAATAAAATTACTTATTTAAGTTGTTACCTAATATCACAATATATACTTAATATGTATGTAATGAAGAAAGTAAATCACAAAGTAAGTCACGACTCATGACATGATTAGACACGTGGACTGGGCAATATGTCTTCGTCGCTTCTATGAAATTCAACGCACCGAACATGACCGATCACAGCACGCTAACTCCCGAATGTTGTTTCGGTTTCGGTCGTAGTTTCGGAAGGTTTGCCGTCTAAACCGAAGCTAAACCGAAACCCGTTATTTTGCCGAAACTCGAGCGAAACCGAAACCGAACTTTCGGTCGGACACTAACTAGATGGGATCATGTTAAGTAAAAGAATAGATTATGAAACGGATTAAATTATGTCAGTATCGTCATCGTATCGTTATTTTCAAAGGATGTCAATTCACGAATCAGAGAACTTGTTAAATGTATTGCTGCCAAAAATTTTCGAATAGAATAAAAGTTACAGATGCTAAGAGAACAGAGACAAAACACCAGAAACTTTTTGATTTTTACGCCTGCCGACAGGATATTTCGTCGCCCACGACACAAATTTTTAAATAGTTTTTCATTTTGACAACTCTCCTCATCCCAAATAAAAAAAAATTATTTTGCTTCAACAACAAACAAACCATTGATGTATATTAAAAACAATACTGTACTCAAAACAGTTCCCTAAGTTACTCCCGTTATTATCTTTTGTGGTTCACTTATTTTATTTTCAAGCTACACGTACTAAATTATGTTATTGAGGTACGCTTTGAAGAAATCTGCAAATATTTCTACAGAACCTGCGTCTTTCATCAATTTTTGGTTGTTATCTGTGTCGAGGGCTTCGGCCAACAATAGAAAGGACCCTATCAAACATTTATTATAGTTTTAGCGTAATGTTCATTGAAAATGTTTGGTATTTTACTTTTGCTTAATATATTTCCGTTATATGGATTATACTGCATATGGAATTCCGTGATTTTTCTTTCCCTGTCAATGTTTTTATAGTTTGCCATAAGTACTTGAAATTATTCTCATTTAGTTTGATTTTCTGCTTTAACTTCAGTTGTTTCAATTAAAATATTAAGAACATATTCATATTGTTTGTATTGATGTAGAATTTTTGTGTTACTAGGATTTCAATAGCCTGTTTGTAATATTTGTACATGTACATGTTTGTACATTTGATTTCTATAGACTCCATTGAACCATCAGTAATCCAAGGATCTCTTTTTTTTCGGAGTATTCAAGTTTTCTAGTAGTAACTGTAGATTCAAGAGTAGTTTTTTATTTTATTCACAATGTGATTTGTTGCATTGTTTACATCCGTCATTTGGTTCAGTTTCCTCCATCATATCGACGAACATATAATTACAATAACGGTTTGGTGTTGGAAAGAAACTCCAGTTATATTCTAGTATATAATCAAAACAACATCAGAAAAATTTCAATGAATCACCAGTAGGCGTCGGCTTACCGCTTCAAGATATACATATTCCCAACTGATTTGAATCCAAATGAAAACCTCTCCTAATAAAGACATGTTTCATGACCTCGAAGAGTGTTTAAAAAACTATATACAAAAGTATATCTTTCAGCTAGGTATGTCCTAACCGAAAGATTATATTATTTCTGACATTGCTGTGTTTTCATTCTCCTGAAAAAAAACTTTCTATATGATTCCAATCATTAAAGCAAATAACTGCAACTGCCTCTGATTAGAATTAGAGAAAATCACCAACTTGTCAGTAAAATACTCCAAATTACTACCTGAATACTTGAAAAACAGTAATGTATAAAATTTTAATTGAAAAACGTTTCCATGGATTACGTTTCGTAAATTTTCCTGTGCTCAAAAAAGTTATTTATTTCCAAGAACACGTTCAAATCTCCACTCATACAGTTGTATCAATCTCCGAAGTTCCAGGGAAACTTTCACACAAAGTAGAAGCCTCAGAAATTTGGGAATGGAACATGAAACAAGTGAGAGCCCGTTTCATGTCTTACATGCAAAGTTCCGGAGCTATTCCCAAACGTGTAATTACCAACTTTCCAGCCTTGCATTCTACTTACGATGTCAGTGCTTCAACCTACTTAATCTGACAAACATCAACCCTTTCCTCAGGTCTTTCTGGAGTTCTCTCCTAAACGGGTATATTATACATCGTAACTCGAACGAAGAACTTCCTTTCTTGGCACTTATTTCTTTGGTTCTTTACTGCAAGTATGAAGAATTCGTATCATTATCCAATATGACGGGTTCACTGTATTTATAATGGGAATATTTTATCGTTACAGAAGTTATATAACGATGAAGTAATTCAAAATTGTATATACCAAGTGATGATATTTATCCTTCTTATTTACCACAATATTCTCAACCCTCACTTGCAAAGTAGGCACATTGAAGTTTCGTCAACATACTAAACCTAATAGCTTTAAAGAAAGAAATGTACATTCCACATAAAATACGAGTAGAGCATATGCTGCCAATATCACACTCGTAATGAATTATTTAAGATAATGTACCACAATTGGTTGTGTAATGTAGGTAATTGGTTGCAGTAAATAAAAACAAAAAAACAATGGAATCTAAATATGCCAGCGTAGATATAAAACAACACTGAAATAACACGAGAAGAATATATATATTTATGACTTATCTTGTTCTTGTGGAAAAAAACTCAGAAAAGCTCAAGACCAGTTAAAGTGCTTGGTAATAAACTCGTAGAGTTGAACACCAAAAGTTTTGAAATCAAATGGCGATGATCGAATGTAATTGTACAAGGCGAAAATAATCAACCAAATTATATAAAACGTTCAATTAAGAAATTGGCTCACATATGTCCGTAATGGAGTAGGATACGAAAACGTATTGACTCCAAAGAACTCCCCATAGTAGCTACTTTGTATTTTACGAACTTCTAACATATTTTAGATTTCATGGAATTGGTCGATACTTCATGTAAAATGATGAAAAACGAGTTAATTGTGAAATTTCTACTGAACAGTTCACAAAACAGCAACAATTTTGTTTGAACACGCCTGGAGGAGCTATTGTGTTGTGATTTTGTGTTGATAAATACGTATTTCAAATTTGTCTCAGTTGTTTCCATTAAGGCAATTTATAATATGACAAGTAATTGACAAAAAAATTTTCGAGACGAAAGTGTGAGGTGTATCTAACCCTGTACCATAAGTTAACCTGGGTGCAGAAGTCTCGGGCCTAACATATAGAGGGCGCTAGCTAGTACTTACCTTCAAAAGAGAGCTGTTGAAATTTCATGATATTCTACTCATAAGTTATTGTGTTAAGAGAGACACTACTTATGTTATTTTCAAAATAATGGATCAAAAAAATAACGTGTTTTGATTTTACACTGCTTCTTGATGGAAAAAAATACCGCCCCATTAGAAACATCAATTACATGTGGGTTTGCTGACTTCAAACGTGATTATAGAGACACCTATGATACAGAACGCAGTGGACGTCCGTATGAGGCAGTAACACCAGAAAACATAAAAAAATCAACAAAATCGTTTTCAGTGTTCGAAAAGTAACATTGTGAAGATATCAAAAACACGTATTGGCTTCATATTGCATGAGAATTTGACTGTTAGAAAGTGTGTGCTGCGCAACCACACTGTTGACCAAAAATAAAAGCGTATTGATGTTAATGAGCAGTGTTTGGCCATATTTAATCAGAACAAACCCCAATTTTTGCATTTATATGTGACATTTATTTGTGGATCCATCACTACACTGTAAAATCAAAACGATCGTCATCTGAGTGAAGATCAACTGGTGAAACTTCTACAAAAAGCTCGAACGCACAACAATCGGCTGGAAAAATTATGACTTCGGTATTTTGGGATGTGCATGGTGTAATATTCATCAACGTTTTTGAGAAGGAAAAGATCATCGACAGTGAATATTGTCCAGCGTTATTGAAGCGTTTGAAAGCCAAAATTGCAATGAAACGACCGCATATGGAAAAAAGAAGAAACTTTGTTCCATCAAGACAACGCACCGTGGCATAAGTGGAAACTGATACCTATTTCGAGGCGAAAGATAAATCGTTTTACAAAAGTGATACTGAAATGTTACTGCGGCGCTGGAATTATCGTGTGGCTCTCAATGGAGATCACGATGATGATTAGTCTATTTGAACACAAACAAAATGCTTTTCTTTTCTTAGGCGCAGGACTTTTCAGCCCATGTGTTATGCAGATAAGACTATTCCCAAATACCGCTCCAACATAAGATGTGTAGATCCGTGTTGAAAGGATTCATAACTTTGGGCCCATTCAGTGGCAATAATGAAACCTTCGTCGTCGGAAGATTTCTCACGCCAATGCGGGGCTGGACTATGATAAACCTCATTTCTTCAACTAATCGTAAGACCGCTCCTGTACTTTAAAGTAACCAAAACATCAAACGACCCCAACTCTCCTTCTGTGACATCACATCAAGTGTAAAAACTTTCCAGTTCTTGATCCTGTTATGGAACCTAGGAGCCTGGGTGGTACACAAACTCCCTCTCAGCAAACCTTCACAAAGATGCTTCCAAACCAGAGCTGAAGAAGCTGACTCACAGATGCTGTCATATGGGGCATCCATCAGCTCCAATATCCACAAATCAAATGTGATTTCTCAAGACTGACATTATAGCTGCCGTGCCTGGATGGCTATTGAACTGAAGAGAAACTTGTGGCTGATGCTTGCAGTTAGTACCCTGTAGATTCAAAATGCATCCAAGACAATTTTGTTGCTTACTACAAAGCTAGTCACAGTCTGATCGGCTATTAGGTTTTCACTAGATTGAGAAAAATGTACCACTGTCTGTCAACTTCGAAGTGTATTATTCTTCGTAAAAAATTCAAGATATGCTAGCACAGCACATACGCAGTACCTGCCTTGTTGCAATCCGGATCAAATATATAGTTAATTATTATATAAGGGAAAACGTATTAGATTTCAGCTCGAGAGCTAAATCTAATATTTTTCTCACAATATACGTGTATAATACACAATTTTTGTCTGTGAGATGAAAAACGACGATATAACATTGAAAAATTGAATTTCTACCTATATAAATATATAGGTATATATAGGCATAAATGTATAGGTATATATTATATATTTTTCATAAAAAGTGACAGAAAAAAAAAATTCTGAATTGTATTGTCAGTGCTTAATTATTGGAAATACGTTTAAATCACTGAGTTCTTTCCAAAACATTGGGCGTCTGAGAATCGTTTTGGGAAAAATGCTGTTTTCCTTCTATAACTCATTTTGTGAGGAAAAGTTTATTATGCAATATAGCCTAAAGTGATAAAGTTCACCTAGTATACGACCCCGTGTAATAGGTTTATCTTCAAAAAAACGCCCCTTTAGCTTATCTCAACCTCAAATTCCAGAGTAATAGCAAGAAAATGGGGTTGGCCTAAAACCGGCTTGTAATCAAGACACTTCGGATGCGTAGAATGTGCACCTTCGTTATGATCTTCTATAAAAGGTAAAGCCGAATCAAGATTGTCGTCGAGTTGATAGAAATTGACTGGATTCGAAGGCTCAGGATATGATTACGTCAGGGATTCAACGAACCAATGTAGGAAATTCAATAGATGAAGGGATGAAAGGTGTGCTTTCCATTTGCATGAACAATCTTTGGAAGAAGATTGACACGATACCGAAAAAATATAATCTACATTATTTAAATGAACCCGTTTTCATGTTACCATAGTATACGAAATATTTGACCTGTTTTATATTGAATAAGGTGAGTTTGTTTAGTTTTGTTTTTAGAGTTCGTACAAGGTGGGCCCATCAAACCGAAATAAAGCGGATATCTCATAGTTACCATTCGGAAAATATTCCTAGATCCATCCATTTCCTTCCAGTGGAAAAACTTTTCACGCACCTTTTCAATATTGTCACTATAACTCCAAAGCGAAGTGAGATACAATCTTCAAATCTTGAAAGGGATCAAAAGCAAGTAACACTTCGTTGGAAAGGTCATCAATTTCCCTTCCCAGCGCTTATTACTGTTCTGAGTTTGTTACCAGATATTGGAAAAAATGTTGTGTGAAGGAAAATTGATGTAAAACAAAAGTTGCCCTCTATGAATTTTCCAGACTAATTTTCTATCAGGTGGCTGGTGAATTTTGAAAAGAAATATTTTTATCTCTTGTTTACAATTCCTCACCTGGATTTTGAAGTTTATAATGAAACACTTATGACTGTCTTCAGTGAAAAGTGGTGATGTTGAATAATTTACATTGTATTCATCTACATTCAGCATCTCAATGTATTTCTATCATTATCATTTTGGCCCATTTTATTCATAATAATGACAGAATGTGGATTGGCAAAGAATATTGATTTCCAAATTTTCACCTAAAAATTTAACAAACATCGTTTTTCGATTCTTAAATATTATTAAATAAATTGTTTGACAATATTTACATACATGACATCATGTATCATCATAATGAATCTGGAAATAATAATCTTCTACAGCCCCATTTTGGAAGGAAATGGTTACTTGCGCTACATCGTTGGAAATAAAATTTTATATCCTATCAAATGGTCCAACGAATATATTGATTTCATTCAAACATTTTTGACCTGAATTGATTTCCAGTTGGACCAAAGAATTATTTCAATTGTATTTTCATTGGAAATATTTGTTTCAAAGAATTACATATTCGTTCAAAAATGTTTCAAATTGCTTACTTCAAAAACAATCGAATGGATATGGGTACGATGATTTCGTTGTCCAAATAATAATTTCAACAGGAAATACGTTACGGAATTCGCCGCCAAGTGGACAGCCAGGAACGGTGACAAAAATACACCTCGAATTGAATATTCAGAAACGAAGCTACATACCATTCAGATTTATTATTGATCCTACATTAAGTACCATAGATTCATGAGGCTTCTCTTTCGTCCAGCAGTAATACCTCACTGAAATCACCTACAGACTTTCAGAGTATTACCCAATAGTGCTGGACAGAAACAACCAAGACAGTAGTGTGTCCGGAACTTAGATAATTGTCTATTTGAGATAAACTCCGTTAACAAAGCCTCAAGCGAAACAGAAAAATCACATTTTATATTAAAAGTCTATCAGAAATCAAAATGACTTTGAAAATGTATCGAGGACAAATACAAACGTACTGTTAGACTGGAATTGATTTAAAACATTCAGTTTTCTCCAACGTTCCTACACAGTGAGTAGGATGTGGCAAATTCCACCCGAAAAAGAACTAATTTTCCGGCTAATACCCTGATGAATAAATTATACATTTACATTTATAAATTTCTTGTAGAAAAAAATTTTTCAGTGCTTCTCGCCTGTTAACCAAGGAAGTAGTTTTTTCCGGCATGTATTTTCCACGTCTGCAGTGTGAGGAAATTGGTAGAAAAGGTGAATATTATGAATTTGAGTCGTAATATTCATTTTGTTCAAACCAAAATGAATATTTTCAGGTCAGATTGATCGGTCGAAAAAAAACAGTAAAGTGGCTCACTTCGTCATTTGATTTGAGTATGTTGTATTTTTTGTCGGATCACTTGGAAATTTCAATTCACTAAAATCAGCCAGTATGTATATGTGACATAAATCATTCATGTGGAGAAAAATCACGACTGAAAAGCGTCAGAACATCCGAAACGACTTTAAACAAAAACTATTTGAGAAAAATATGAAAATAAAAGATTTTATTGGAACTTGATATAATCTATTTTATCACTTGTCAGCTTTTAAATTAAAATTGATGAGTCCGAGCAATTGATTTTTCTGAATGTCAACTATTATTAACCGGTCTCATTATATTTTCGTTTGCCCACCTTTACTTCCTTCATCTCACTCTTCAGATTGAAATGATTCATTGAGAAGTTTGAGAGAACCTCAAGTCATAATTCAGCAATTGAACTAGGTTTCTTGCTTTGGAAAATGATACTATAAGATGAAACGGGAGTGATTACATAAAGTGTCACACATGAGTGTCACATATAGAAAAACAGATATTGTGATTGAGAAATCGATCCCTATTCTGTGAAAATGAAATTTACAACGTGGTCTCATTATAGGTTGAAAGGTAGGAACTTCACAATACTCAGTTCGCACCAATTGTGACCTTTGAGAGTTGTGTTTTGTATGGGGATGACAATTGGTTAATGGAAAAACCTAATCAGAGCCATTTTTTTTTAGAAAATGTCGTGAAATAACTGTGGAAATAATTATTCTCCTGAATACAAGTTGGTGAAGAGTTTCCGAAGAACATGACACCAGTTTTGAGTAATTTTCCATAAATTTTCATTAGAAGTACAACTCCAACCACTGACCAGTTACTTTGTTTTCAGGACTAACAATCCAATGAGTTTCAAAGTTCTCAAACTGATAGGACAAATGCACCGTTCCATAAGGGCATATCTCAGAAACAGTGTCTCGAAACTGTTAGATTAGTTTTGGAGTTGGGTGCAAGACAACGTCTGTTATGGTTCTGCGAGAACATAATGATGTTGACTGTGAAGATGCACACTGTTGGGAGTATATACCTATATAATTCAGATCGATATCAGATGCATGCATATATGTTACTGAAACCGTTTTAGGGAAAAAAGTGTTCGGTCTCAGGTGGAGAATGAAGTAATTACTCCATAGATGTGTCTTCAACTCGAGAAATTCCGTTTGAAACCACAATTGAAAGTAATCACTTATTCATTGGTGTTTTAATTACCCTGTAAACAACTCAATTATGGTGACATTGCGGTCCTGTACGGGCACACACACCAAAGTACTGTTTCTAATTATGTTACCTACTGATAACCTTGGTATATACAGAACTAACCGTTATGAGTTTTCCACTAGACAGCTAACCAAACCTCAACACGTCTCACAATGAAGTTTTACTATGGATTTCACTTTGTACTATGATATCGATCAAGCAATATATTATTTCCTATTCTCCATCGACCACATCTTTTTGAAGTGATACCACTTCATTCCAACATCTCAGATTTTTGCTTATTTGCGATACTCTCATCTCACCTAATTTTGAGACAGAACATTTCATACATTTTATCACTTCGAATATGTTGCAAATTGAAAGGTTTAACTGAAACCTCCGGTGTAAAAAGCTTTGCCTCCAAACACCAGAACTGAAACACTCTTCTCCTAATTGGAGAAATATGCGTCAAAGAAAGTACTGTAGTTATAGTGTTTGGGTGCAGTGCTTGTTTTGGATGTTCAAAACTGTAATATAAATGAATTAGAAACTGAAAGATATCGGTACCTGACAGAAAAAGACCTAGTTTTTTGAAGATATTACATATCTCATTGTCGATTATCAAGATGAAGTGGCAGCTCACCACAGTATGATGCACAGACTTATTTGTACATGTGTCAGCAGATACTTTCAAAAAAGAGCGTAACTTGATGAAGTATTTGGCAGTAATTAACAACTTCAATCCGGATATGATTCATTACATCCTCGCCAAAAAATTATCCAAAAAATCTGTCAAACGAGTATATTCTCACATCAAAGATAATGAAGACACTTTTGGAATACTTACGTAATCAGGAAAGGCATTAGGAAAGGTAACTGAATAAAAAATCTAACAAATTAGATTTCTATAAGCTGAAATGAAGCTAGCTCATGTCCAAAAGATTATATTGGAGAATCATCTATGAATTCCAAAACCAGAATCTCTGAACTCAAAAAAAACTTTCAAATTGAAGAAAATGGATACTACCAATCCAAGTCATCTGTTAGAAAACAATCTCGGGGTTAGTTTTGAAAAACGAAAAAAAACACACTTTTGAAGAACATCGAACTAAAAAGTTAAAAATATACTTTTTAATAAGCTTAAATCAATAAGGAATGAAAAATATTAGTGTAATTGTGAAAAAGGCGACGTGCGCTTGATATATAAAAATATGGCACAAAGCGCCCACGCTTTCTTCACAACAATACTAGTATTTTTCGTTCGTTATTGTTTTAAGCTTTAAAAAAATATTTTCAACTTTTTAGTTCGATGTTCTTTAAAAGTGTGTTTTTTAGTCTTTTGAAACTATATTTATTTTTCACTTTGTAGTCCGATTTATTGTCAAAAATATATTTTTTTAATTCTAGTCACTAGTGTTATAAATCTTTAACAGAGGGCGCACGAATGTAAAATTCCTTTCAAACAACATAATAAAGTTTGAGGTCTTAAATTTTATAGTAATACTGAGATGCAGTAAATCTCCAACAGAGGGTGGACAGTTGTTAAATTTGTTTCGAAGTAAAGAGAAAATTTACAGTAATAATTTCAAAAAACCATTCATCCTTGATGGTTTGATTTGAAGTTTCATTCAAAATATTAATGGACTAAAAATATTTTTTCAGTGAATATTTCAAATCAATCAAGTTATTTTTCAAATCAATCTTTTTATTTGATATGTATGTCAAGAAACTTCATTCTAATTTTTGGATTTTTTGAAATATTTTAGTAACTGAATTTTCTAGGTGTACAATTTACGACCAAGTTTTCATTGTTGAAATCCATATTCTGGCTTGCTTTCAAATAATCGAATCAGATTTATAAATGTATCTTCCGTTTCGTTCAAAATGTCTGTACTGAATCACGGGTAATTGAAAATATTTAAATATTTCATCTGAAAAAAATTTTGCTAACACTCATAGGATCAATCGGTAATGCCGATAATTCTGTCAATACAGATCCCTAGCTTGAGAGTTTCAAGCAAACATGCATACAAACAATCTTACATAAATACATACATACAGGTGAAGCTAATATAACGTAAGTATAAGCTAATAACGTAAAAATGAGAAACTAAAATTTAATCTGCGAGAATCTCTGGAAATGAAAAAAC
Source organism: Leptinotarsa undecemlineata (assembly GCA_015342065.1). Taxonomy (NCBI): domain Eukaryota; kingdom Metazoa; phylum Arthropoda; class Insecta; order Coleoptera; family Chrysomelidae; genus Leptinotarsa; species Leptinotarsa undecemlineata. The sequence continues at coordinate 13,687 of WOGP01004480.1, forward strand.
GTAAACATTACATTTTTTATTGAATGACCAACCAGAAGGTGACCTACCACCAATCTTAAATTTATTTTTAATCATTAATTTGGGAGAGATTAATATTTCGAAATAATTATCTCTCCCAACTACCTACACAGTAGGGTGTGGTTAACGTCTGTCGAAAAACGACTACTTTGCCGGCTGATACCACAATGGATATTGAGTTATATCCGACAGACATTTACGCAAGATTCCTCCCAGAGGCTAGTCTCAGAGATGTTTCTCGTTTCAGCAGAACCATGCTGAAATTATTCAAATAGATCACCTGC
>WOGP01004481.1:0-13988 GCA_015342065.1 Leptinotarsa undecemlineata
ACATCCATGTATTGAGTTACCTATTTTCAAATTGATTACTTTCTTCCTTTCTTTGGAAGATTGTCGTTCCCTTTTTTTTTCCTCAAGATGGAGTAGTAGAAAGCCAAAAACTTCCTTTTCCAAAAATTAATCACTCCTAAAAATATAACCCCTTCAAATCAATATTTAAGGTGTTGTGTTCATCTATGGATGAAATAGATATGTCACATAAGGTCAAAGTTTTGGAAAAAACAGTGGATGAATTCTTGTGTTAGAACTCTTATAATAATGGTGTCTGCAAGAAACTTGATAAATCATTGTTTGCAATAAAATAAATAAAAAAAAACGGTGTAGATCAGAAAAGTCTAATGAGCATCTGTTATGCAATGGCTTTCTCACATATTTCCTTGAATATTATGTCTTGCGGGTGCGGTTCAGATTTCAACAGGGTGTTCATAAGGCAGAAACGTATTTTGATACTGACTTTTGACATGAAATAAAAATGGTATACCTGTGCAACATCTCGCAATTTATATACCCTTCATGACGATCAATTGAGACTACCCTCTACAGGTCAGGTAAATTAAAAAAAATCGCACTTCTATAATGACATCATCCTGTTCAATAGACGGCCAACTTCGATTAAAGCTTTGAAATTTGAAAATGTGTTCTGTAATCGTGTAAAATCTGAGCTCATTGAAAAGTGTTATTAAGTGTTATGTAGGCAATTGGCAAAAACAAATTATTATTACTATATGACTTTTCTTGAAGACTATGTGCATTTCTGTTGTTTCTACAACTGAGCGTTACCTAACCTTGCACTTCACGTGTTTCTGGCTGTTGGCCTCATCAGCGCCATGTAGTCAAGTGTTACTACTACTACATTTGGTTGCTACAGAAAAAAAGCACAAGCGAACGGAGTCATCAACAGGAGCCTACCGCACAAATTTGCGGTCACTCCGTTGTTGACTGTACTATTGCTGAGATGGAAGATGCCACATGCTTCATTAGAAGACCTCACGAATTCGCGAAAATTATTACTAACTACTACATTTAACGGAGATCATCACTCTAATATCGTACATGTGTCGCGAACATCAAGGCGGCGCGGCGTTGTAAATTCTCTTTCACACCAACACATGCGAAGAGCTAACACATGTAAAATATATAATACCAGCCATTGAGGTGTATTTCTGGCGACAAGACATATTTCATATCCAAAAATGAGTTATAGGGTTGTATTGTTGTCTATTTCAGTTATGTTCAGATGGGACAGAGATGTTCAGACACATTTCCGTGAAAGTTGTTTTTCATGTTGTGCCTAGTCGGGTAGCCAAAATAAAAATGGCTCGTATAATCGCTAATATTTATGATGAATTGTCTACGTTTTATAGGTAAATTGGCATTCATGATTACTCACCATTGAATTTTTTATGCTACGTCCTCGTGAAGAATGAAAAATGAAAATTCGGAATTTCCATGCATTCAGGTATTATTCGATATTCATTGATCTATTAGCAACAACTACTATCGAAAATGACAAAAACATTAGAGAATTGAAATATTTTTGGAACAAATCCTCATTTAGAAGTCATAAACTTCGTTTTGGAAAAATTGACCGGGTGTATTTTTCAGTCACACCCAGTTTTATTTTCTTATGATATAATCTAGTCTCTCATTGAAACATTCACACTTCTAGCATGCCATCGCACAACATCATAGTACCATTAGTGGAAAGGTCAATTATCCAAATGTACAAGGAGCAAATCCTCAGTTCAAATGAAATTCTTACATTCGGGAGTCATTATATTTATTTTGCAAATATTGATCGAGTGTAACTTTCAGTCACACCCAGTTTAAGTTTTTTTATGACAAAATCTATTCTCTCATTGAGACATCCACACTTTTGCTATGCAATCGCACAACATCATACCATCAGTAGAAGAGTCAATTATCCAAATTTATTTACAAAGTCGTTAATACATAGTAACAGTGATATTGGATCCAGAATCTAGCGTTATAGCTCTTCCAATAGAATATGTTCACAATCTGACGGCTACCATTATGATAATCAGTTATTGAAATGATTTCTTCATAACATGTCTCTATATGTTGCAGATACTATGAAACGGGTAGCTTCAAAGCCGGTGTGATTGGTGGTTCAAAACCAAAAGTAGCAACTCCACCTGTAGTCGACGCTATAGCCAACTACAAAAGAGAAAATCCTACCATGTTTGCATGGGAAATTCGTGATAGGCTTTTGGCGGAAGGTATTTGTTCCCAAGATAACGTACCTAGTGTTTCATCAATAAATAGGTGAGTGAATTCTAAAGTTTCTCATACTATTTGTTACAGATATCTCATTTATTGTTTATAGCAAACTATTGGATAACAATGAAATGAAGTATTGAGGTTGAAAAAAAGTTAACAAAAATTATCAATCAACAAAATATGTTTTTCGAACATTTTGCGAAGTTCAGTAGGTATTCTAACCTGAGAGACCTTAAATTCTTCAAAAAGGGATAGTTTCTTCTATTCAACAAAAAATAGTTCAATAAATGATATTAATTATCCATAGAAAGTTGGAGTTCTTCTTGTAAGTCCTGTTCTGAATACGTAAAACCTTCAAAACCAATTGATGAAGAAAAAGAAGATATTCAAGTTCAATGAAAAGTGTGAATATGACACGAAGGTCATATTCTATAGTTTTCTCATTTTGGAAGTACAGTACATTTCAAACCCATTTCAATATATTGACATTTCTGAATGCATAGTGTATAGCCCAATTTCTCTTATTCCAAAATCTTTCTTGAAATACCTCATTTTTAGTGATCGATTTTGAAGGTTTATTTATAAAATAGCAGTCGCTCTAATATGATAATCGAAGTGAGCATAAAGAGCCACTCAACACAATTCATTTGAAACAATTGCGCAATCATAGCCACCCATATATATGTGAGTAGATAACATCGAGTAGGCCAGGCGTGCTGGGGGCTGATTTGACACATTTAATTTGACCGGTCGTCCCATCGGGGTTGTCCATTACTACATATCACAGCAGTCTTCTGATTAATAAAATAACAGATGGGATGCTGTTTAATCTCCACTGGGTGCGATGTGATAACATAATGAATTAGGTAATGTAATTTGGAAATAACCCTCAATTTCGTTTTTATAAAAAGTAGGAATAGAACAAATTCAAATTATATACGTTATTTCGAAAACTGGTACATGAAAACTTCAATATAGCTGTAGCTTCTTTCACAATGTCAAATACACTTTACTTTCTATTATGCCACTATCTATCTTCAAAAATGTATGAAGATTATCCTGAAACTAGTACGTCGATTAACTGTTTGAACTTTCAGTAAAAAAAATCTCAGCATTTATTTGCTTATGAATCAAGAGAACTGTTTATCTAAAATGAAATGATTGAAAAAAAATGTTAAACGGTTTTATTAAAAAAACAAGAAAATGATGATGTGAATAATATCACGCCCAACGATGTATTATTTTTTATCTGATCAATACATAGGAATACTAGGACCTATCGAATTATTTTTTAGTTGTTAGTACATTTTTAATGAAACCGTTAAACATAATTTTTTTACTTATTTTGTTTTCGAATTCCCAGTTTCTAATATTGTCACTCAATTCTTCTCATTATGTTCAGTTCTTTTATGGCCTCATTATCACAAAGTATGTAATCCGCAATTTTGTAGCTGCTGCCATCTTGAATTTCCATCTTTTTCAAAGTGCACTACTGTTCTACTAGTCAAGCCCTGTCATTTGATACCCATATTGAGGTGGTTGTGAAAAAATGTAAAATCTGCCATTTTGTAGCTACGGCCATCTTGAATTTACGATGATACAGAATTCATTAAATTGTATTGCCATCAAAGCAAAGAGTGTACCAAATATCAGAAAGATAGTCAAACTTAAATTGATGAATTTGTCCCGAACAGACAAACAAATCAACAGGGCGAGGTGAATTAAATCGTTCAATTAAAAAAATGAAGTGTTTCAAGGAACTCAGTGTGAGATTATCAGGTGAGCACAGTGACCTTGAAAAAATTCTGGACAGGCAAATGATTTCATTATGAATATCCAAACATAATATAAGTAATCTTGATATATTGGAAGATTGTAAGTAGTTTGGTGTATCTTCTATAGATAAAATCTGTTGAAGAGTCAGACTGACCAAACCCATTATATTTCGCCGAAGCAGTATATGTTACAATTACAGGGAAAACTATAGCTGCCCATCACTCATTATACCTGGGAAACGACAATTTCACAAAGTGATAGAATCGACAAAAATTCAAACATACAGTCGCATAGACAATCGAGAACATTTGTCCGGATACAATGATATCGTGAGTGATTTCAGAGTATGGCCAAGTGTGCACAATTGCACACTTGGCAACACTCAAATACTTTGGCAATCAGTTTGGCAAAACTAGGTCACATTATATCATTCATTTTTTGTGTTAACAAATAGTTTCATAACATACTCATCTTTCCTATAGACTTTTGCCAATTCTGCTTAAGGGAATTTGTAGATTTTCTCGACAAGAATTAACATATATGGCAAAGAAGATTACTGTAGATCACAAATCTCTTCGATTCAATACAATGTTCATGCCCAGTGATTCATCATAAATGTTCGCTCTTTCGCACTGGAACTCTCACCCTGTATTAGAGTGAAGCTATATTTTAGACCAATATTTCCACTCTGATGTCGATAGCTTGTAGAAAATGAATAATTATGTTTTATAGTCACCAGACTCCCGTATAAATAACGAAAAACAAGCGAGCACACGTATATAAATTGAGTAGCACTTAACCTTGTTGGATATGGGAAAATTTATCGTTCTTTTTCAACTTATCTGCTAATGGTTAGTGTCATCTTGGTTGGTACAATAAAACAAATGATAAATTCTGGTTGTGAGCCGCGGGGGGTTGGGGGATCCTCCGGAAACGGACATGACGCCATGCTGAGTAGAAACAGCGGAAGACTACTCCAAACAATGGCTCGGCGCGCGGTCTTTTTATGTCTTTGCAATTAGAACGGCGGAGATTCAAGAATACTGTTTTTCCAACTTCTGTTAAGATCAACGTTTTACTTTTTTGCGGTTTTAGGTATTTCCATGGCAAATATCATTATGTTTATTTTTCATAACCCGCAAGGTGAGATTAGTTCTTTCTGCTTATGTTATTTTTGCTTCGGAGATGTTGAGAGCTTATTTGGAGGATAATGACATGGTTATGGTCATGGAGCTGGAGTAAAATTGGTGAATATTTTCGCCAAATTAAATGGGTTCGAAATATTTCACGTAAGAATGTTACGAATAATGTACTTCCTGTCTTCTTTTGGAAATGTCTGACAATTTTTTGTCAATTCTGCTCATGATTATTATTTCAATTCTTATTTTGTTGTTTTTTTTTTAATTTTTATTGTTGTTGAAAGCGACAATAATTGAAAAAATTATGAATTCCTAAACCAAATTTTTTAATGTCTTCTGGACTCGGATATCCTAAGATATTGTAACGAATTAAAGAATTAACTGTCTTGAACAAATTTATTTTTCACAATACTTTACTAACAAAACTAATTTATATACACCACTCAGCACCTAACGCTTAATTTATCTTCACTGTTTGCTAACCTTTCTTTGAACGCACTATTCACTTTCTAACTACATACTTCCTCTCTGACCGAGGACCCGCTCATTTATACTGGTGACGAACATTCTAGAGACATCTACCGATTTCGGTACTAATCCATTCTTTTCATTGCCATTCGTCGATCGCATTCCTCCCGCGGGGTTTGAGATAACGGTCAGGGCCGGCTTCAGATTCATTACAATACATACCTACTAAGATATTCTGAAAGTATAGTTTTATATCTTTGTAATACTGTAGCTTCCGATGAAAGGTGTTAAAACTATACTATACTTTATATTTTGTAAAATGAAAGTTGTTGAAAGAACCAAGTCAAACTATAATAGTCATGAACTCAGTACCTACAAAATATTTTGTGTTACTTTTTGAATATTTTGACACAGTAATTATAAAATCACCCTTTATTGAAGCGGAGCGTGCCTTGGAGTTGAATAAAGGGATAGTGCAAAATGTACTACTGTTGTAGTACACCAACTTCATAGATTCCTGGTATCATGCTTGTTCTTAGGGCCTATGAGACTATTTGTACAAGAGTATCTCAAAATATCGGATTTTTCTTTGGAGTCGTTTTGACTCATTTCTAATTTTATAAGAACAAATTTCAGGAATGCAATGGAATACATGGTAGATCAGAGTTAAAAATCATAATAAACCGTAAACTGAGAGTTAAATCAGAGCATCTGTACCGCTACCGGAATCAGTGGTGCTAGAGCATCGTACGGGGTAGTTCTACCCCTCTTGAACTCAATTTCACCGTCTTGCTTCCCTCAAGCAAATCTACCCCGCCACAGATATAAAGCAAAAATATGTAAAATAATAATTGAAGAAATTAACGAATATTTGAGGTTTGATTTTTAATTTACCGCGATTCTCGAGCCGGTTACCCTTTGCAACATTGGATGGAATATGTATCAATCTTTGACCCAAAAACAGCTGTGTCTGGAGAAATAGAAGTGTTCTAAATGACACTACAGCTTTATTTTCAAATCATCTGACAGATATTGAAAAACCTAATTCCAAATAGTATTTGCTTGCTGATATGGACCATTTCAAGCAAATTGATTAAATTCCTTCGAAAAATTCTAGAAAAATATTTTTAAGGCTGAAAATGGCAGCTGTGATCCATTATTTCACAACTTTGTATTCTAGTGAAAGGAATCTTATCATTACCTCATTCATCTGCTGCTGCAGAACGAGTTGAGTCATGGCTGGTGGAAGAAATCGTATCTGCATAAAGTTTGGGTAAGTGTATGACAAAGAAAGTATTAGGAAAAAACGAATAGAAACTTCTGTTTGCAATTTTACGTTTCCGGCTCGAATGATCTAACAGACTGATAACAGATTTCTACACGTCTACTGCACATCTTGAGGGAGGGACTTTAATAATAGTTATATTTTGTGAATAAAAGTATATCAATAATTGGATTTTGAGAAGATATCAATCTGTTTGGTACTATAGGAAATTTTTATCGAATTGACTCAGTTCAATGTCATCATATTACAATTTTTTGTATTATAATATGAACATTTATATTTCTTTATGGTACGATTATGATATCCAGTTTCGAATTTAAGTGTCGGTCTCCTCTCTGCTCGTCGAGGGTGAAAGTTATAAAATCAGCACTTGATCGGAAACCCCGAATATCGCCACACCCTCGTTCGTTACTCGAGCGTATCGTTTGCCATCTAAGTAACTCGCTTTTTATTGTACACTTTAAAGAGAAGGAATACCCTTGTTGCAAAGTTTGCGTTTTAGGCGAAATGAATACATTTAGGGTACATCCCCAAAGACAATTTATTTTGTCTTTATTGTTACTCAATTACATTCAATGAGGTGAACATTAATAAGCTCGTATCGTAAATGAGGAAAATACAAAAATTACAAAGGTTCTCTCAAACATTGAATTACCCATTAAAAAGAAATAATAGCCAACTGTGTTAAGCATGAAACATGTCCGAATGTAAACAATAATTCAGTTTGTTGTAATGCCAAATACGTGTCTACTGAATTTAAGATATTGCTCTCGTTACTAAATTTGTTATTTTCGTTTTATACATACAGCCAAAAAAGATTGACCAAGTATCACTATTTTTCGGGTTTGAAGGCCATCAATTGTTGGAATTTCTTCCAGACGTTTCGTTGGTGCGAATGGAGAGCTTCTTCAGAGATTAATACATCCTGAGTAATCTTCGATGACGATATTACGGCAGCGTAAGGCGTATTTATGTTGACTCAGGTAGTTTGGTAAATTGTCTATAACATTTGTCGACCCTTTTTTACCTTCCGTCACGCTGTTTGCTATTCTTGAACTTCTCAGAATGGGACTTCATATTTGGTTGAGGTTCACAGGTTATTCTTTTCAGTTGAAATTTCCGCGTGTGTGTGGATCTCTATTGCCTCCCATACCAGTCGGCTATAGTATCCCTGGTTGGGGGACAATGGGTTTCGTGTTCTGTGGTTTTCTTCACTGAGTGCATGTTCGCCATAGCCTAGTCTGCAGTTTCTCTCATGCTCCTTCAGCCTTGTTTCTATGGATCGTTTGGTGGTTCCGATATGTACCTTTCCATAAGTGTACGGTATGCGATAAAACCCAAGGGTCCAACCTTGGCCTATGGCTCTTTTTCATTCTCATCAATGACCTCCCAGAAAAATATCGTATTACTGTTGCTATTTGTCGATGATTTTAAAATGCTTAGAAACATCATATACCTAAATGACTATCTTGAACACCAACCGATATAGATAAAATAATTAATTGCTTCATGGGTAATAAACTATAATAAATTGATGGATATAACCATTAATATGGACCAATCAGAGATACATTTCACATAGAAAACAGAAGGATTATAAAGAGTATTCTTTCCTTAGGGAAAATTTTTAAAAGCCATGTAGATAGCATTTTTCTCACCAGTCAAATCTTTTTCCGCCAGCTGGTATTCGTCCGCGACAAATTACTTTTCATGTCAATCAACATAAATCTCCTATTAACAGAATTTCTTTAATATATAATGAATACACAAAGATCTTTAGGTGTTGTATCTTTGAGGTATCATATGCAAAACTTAAATCTAGCTTGATTGCGCTGACGAGTGTGAACGTACCCATACAGTTCCCTGCATTGATATCACTTCATTCGATTTTTTTATTTACATTACTTTCAATATCGATCCCATTATTATAACCTGATATTCCTATATTTCTTTTTTCTGTAAATATTTTTATTATTTTTATAATCAAAATTTGTACTTGGAGCTATTGAGGCTCTTCCTTTTTGTGTTGGAATAAATAAATAAATATACCTCTGCTACTGATTGTGGGCCTCTCTTGTCTTCAGCCGAGCTAGCACTTTAGTACTTTAGCACTAAGCAGTTTTACAAAAACGCAACACGTGTTTCGCTATACAATAGCTTCTCTGGGAGTGTTTATGCGACACTGTACGAAACTGTATATATGCGTTCGAAGAAACTATTGTACAGCGAAACACGTGTTGGGTTTTTGTAAACCTGTTTAGTGAAAAGTTCACAATAAAGTGTTCTTTGAATACGTTATGGATTTTCGTCAAATATCGACCGATTCCATTACATTGCTCATTGTGTTAGGTGGTAATTCATCTAGATAGATTTAAAAACATTAATATAGCCATAATTAGTCTTACATATCCTGACGATGTTAACCTGTTTAGGGAAACGTGCGTCGAGAGAGAATATTTTTATTCTAGTCAGTAAAAGTGTTTTCGATTGATTTTTGTTATATATCCAATAGGGCTGTCAATATGTACGTCTATTGATTTGAATCTTATTTATATTAACTAGAAGTTTTGATTCAAGTTATTACTTGAATCGACATAACTTCAACATAATTTCTGTTTCGAAAGAGATCATGTATGTGGGAAAATATACTGTGTCCTTTTTGAAAAAAAAATAGAAAAAAATATCTTTGAATTTTGATTCACCTACTATTTGAAAATATTATGCTCAATTCATTAGTCGATAATGAAAATGTTAAATTTTTCAAGTATTCTCAGCAAAATGGAGTTTTCTTCCACTGAGTTTTCAATAAAACGAATTGCAATTGTAAAAATAAATTCTTTGACAATATTTTAGAACTGCTTGGTATATTCTCATATCTTCTTGTATTTTTCAAGTACTTTACTGACAAAATTTTAATAGGAAAAGTATATAATAAAGGTGTCATTTGAGGAAACATAACTTTGAGACGTCTTGCTTCTATTCGGTATATAATTCCTGAATAAAGGAACTTTTGTGAAATATTTGTCAATAACTTCAAATATTCATTTCACAAAGAGTGAAATCATGATGTGATACCCTGTTTGAGGGACGTGTAATTTTTATACTCGGTACCACTAACTTTCGTCAGTAGAGACGAAATTTTTTGCTGTGAGATTTTTTCAACATAGACGGAACTGTTTTTTTATGTGTGTTCATAAAAAACAACTTTCTTTTCAAGGTCATAGCGAATTCGGGACACTTCAAAAATTGACCCAGCAAAAATCATGCGTTTATGACAGTCGTCCCAAGCAGGAGTTCCTCTCCATTTTGCAGCACCGTCGAGCGCAGCGGATATCGGTTCGAGCTCGATTTCACGAATCTGAGAATCAGCCGAGCGTTCCGGAACCGGCTTTCTTCTCTTATTGATTTTCTCCTGTTCATTCTCAACCCTCAACCCTAGCGCCTCTCGTTGTCGAATTCCCCTGCCGACGTTCGAGACCGTCTTTCTTACTCTTTCTTTACTTTTACCTTAAGTTTTCCTCTATTCCGAGTTAAAGGTCGTTTCGAATTGCTATCGCCTTTCAGAATTATACCGTAATGATTCGGTGTCGGAGAGGTTTTCAGCGACTGGATGGAGGAAGAGCCGTGACATTTCCAAGAGTTTCTACCACGCCATGTGGTGGAATTTGTGTTTATTTTTTGTTCTCATAATAGGTCATACATATTCCACAGAATGGTTCATGACAGCAACATTATAAGGTGAAGTTTCATATTTCTAAAAAAAATATTCATTTAATCATCAATTTCTATTTTGTTCCCTTCGAAGTTGTTTCCTCCAGATACAATAAAATTCTGTCAGCGTTTTTTCCAATCCACGAAAAAGTTCTTATATGCACTTTTAATCATGTCCTTGAGCTCTCATCTGCTCAAATGTCTCAAAACTACGTCCTTTAATGGTTGTCTTTAATCTTAGGAACAGAAAAAGTCACATTGGGCCAAATCTAGTGAATATGGTGGTTGTAGCATGCTCACGGTGTTGTTTTTGACCAAAAAATTACGAACAAGCAATGACGAGTGAGCAGATGCATTATCGTGATGCAAATGCCATGATTTGCTTTTCCACAATACCAGTGGACGTTATTTTGTATCGCTTCTCACAAGCGGCTCATAACTTCCTTATTGACTGTACTACCATATGAAACGAACTTCTGATACACTTCGCCACGGTAATTGAAAAAAAACAGTGAGTAAAACCTTGACATTCGATCGAACTTAGCGTGATTTCTAGGTCTTCGCTCTCCTGGACTCCTCAATTGGGACGATTGGACTTTCGAATTCATAAACATATACCCATGGTACGTCACCAGTTATGGCAATCTCGAGAAAATCTTGATCGCTGTTGAGGTCATTGAACTATTCCATGGTCAAAATTCTGAATTTTGTAAGGAACTTCGCTGCCCGGCAGCAACTGTTCCAATAGTGATTCCACGATTTTTCATAACAATTTCATTCACTTACTTAACATTCTCATCAATTGTTGATGTGAGGCGTCCAGGACGATTGTCGTCATTCACATTTTCTCGACCTACTGTTAAAAACGTGTACCAATTGTAAACACTTCTCCGACACAGAGTAAAATCAGCTTATGCCACTGTCAACATTTCAAATGTTTTTGTGCAACTGATTCCATTTTCTACACAAAATTTTTTGCAAATTTTTTGATAAACTTTTTCGATAGCAGAATATCGCCAAGCACGCAAAACTCTTCCAACTTTTATGCCTCTCACCAACAACCTAAATATGCTAAACAACTAAAACTGTAAACAATCATGATAATTTGTCAGTTGTACTTTCTAACATGAGGTTAGATATGAGGGGTTACTAAATGTATACCAATCGAATGGACATATCTTGGTATATTGAATATTAGATTCGCCTAGTTTTATATAACTGGAAAAATATTTGAAAACCAATTATGGTTGCGGAGGTTTATGAGTACTAGAATTGTTTTGAGTTGCCTTTTTATACGATTTTCAATAGTTTAATGGATGTAGCCGTTACTACGTGGAAGGAACTCATAATGAAGAAAAGAGAATTGAAACTTTCTATGTTAGAAATGACAGTGCTGCACTTTCTGCACTTTCTTCCTATAAGGACAATTTCAAACTTACACATTAAACATTAAACTCAATGTATAAGTTTGAAAATGTCTTTATAGGACGAAACTGCAGTAACGCTAATTACAAATACAAGTGATAAAAACATAGATATGCTTTTTACCGTCCTATAAGGACATTTTCGAACTTATACATTGAACATTAAACTTAATGTATAAGATGTCCTTATAGGACAAAATTGCAGTAACGTTAGTTATAAATGAAAGTGGTGAAAAATATAGATATGCTTTTTACCGTCCTATAAGGACATTTTCATACTTATACATTGAAAATTAAACTAAATGTATAAAGTTTGAAAATGTCGTTATAGGATGAAACTGCAATAAAGTTTATTACAAATAAAAGTGGTAAAAAATATATTCTATGTTTTGAAATGTTTGGAATTGTCCCTATAGGAAAAAACTGCAGTAACGTTAGTTACAAATAAATAAATAAATAACATGGGATATTTTCAAACGTATACATTAAACTATATGTATGAGTTCGAAAATGTCCTTATAGGACGAAAGTACAATAACTTTAGTTACAAATGAGAGTGGCAAAAACATAGAGAGTTTCAATTCTTCCACGTAATTCTTTCCACGTAGTAACTTCATTAAAGAATATGTTTTTATTATACATGAACAGAATAAAACATCGCCAGGAAAGCGTATGAATTTTTAACCCACCAATGGGATTTGTTAATTTTTCAATGTCTTCTCAATCTCCAAAATGAAAGTTTTGAATTTTAGTACAATGAATTATTTCTAATTAAGTACATTCATACAATAATTTCCCCAGAGTTATCTGAATTCGAATCGCAATCAATGAACATGTCATTCTATCAACTATCCAGATTTATTCACCGAATACGAAATTAAATACATGAGTGAATAAATGCACAGCACTTTACGATATCAGCACATCTCAATACACATGTTTAGAGCAATATGTGCGTTAACACTACCAGCACCGTATGTCACTAAAAGAACTGAGAAAGGCATTGAGCTGAAAGTAATTGTTGAATAGAATGTAGGGGGTTCAGCTTCATGAAATGACGCATCAATATGTGTATTTGATTTAGTTCAGCGCTAAAACTTTTGGTTGTCATTCATAATGTATTTGTTGGCCGATGCAATTATCCATATTTTGTTAAAAAAATATGAGACAATATTTGGGAATGAGATATTCTAAATGAATAAAATATTTTCTATTTTCCTGAGTGTATATTTGTTTAATTCGACTGAAGATAAAACATCCACTACTAGGTTAGGTTAGGTCCAAAGGAGTGGTTTTAATCGACTCTCCAGAGCAACCCGCAAGGGTTTATTGTGGCGTACACCTATTCACGCTCGACCAAATAAACCCAGCTTCTTAACGAAGCCGATTAGGTTGTATAGTGGGTGTTCTTTCAAGTCAGATGGACTTGAAAGTCCATCTGAGGGTCTGCCGAACTATAAAAACCTGATTCGGTCCCCAGCGGATCAGGCACAGAAACTGTTTCATCTGTTTTCCAAACAGAGGCCAACACTGTCTTCTGACACTCCAAGTCTCTGTATATGATGATTCAAATGACAGTGACCTGTAAGAAGGTCTGTTAGACATCGTAGTTCATTCCTACTGTAGTCCAACAACTGTTTGGTATCAAGCTTCAAAGGATGAATGAAAGCCTTGGAGTGAGCCAATTCTGGAAGATTCTGCCAGAAGTCCATTATTCTTCTTGCCATTCAGATGTTCAATCTTTGACAAAGCCTAAAACGATACCAATGACAGGTTCTGGTCCGATGAAGCTGTTTGCAGAACCATCGTTTGCAAGGGAGTCAGCAGCCTCATTGCCTTCCAGGCCAGTATGGCCAGGAATCCAGACCACAGACAGTTTGTTAAGTCTTCCATCGAGGAGAGTCGTTTTTGTCAATTTGCTACCAATTTAGACGT
>WOGP01004482.1:0-13987 GCA_015342065.1 Leptinotarsa undecemlineata
ACAGTTTTCATCAGTGTCTTTGAGAAATTTATAGAAAAACTTTTTCACAATTCAACCAAAACAATGATTCGTCGAGAAAATAATTGGAGAAAAGGATACATAAATGATAAACATTTTTTCGAAAAATGTCTTTCCAATTAATTTACTTCAAAAAGTAGTCTGATAATAAAACGTAGTCTGAGGGTAATAAAGTTGTGTTCAGTAAATGCTGAATTTTCAATTATAATTGCAGTAAGTGTACAGATAGCCGTCTTTTTTTGCTACTTTCACTGTAAAATTCTCTGTTTCAGGCAAAAAGTTGGTTCGCAAAACGATGTGGTTGGTAGTATTGTGTATCAATTGTACCTATTGGGCTGTTTAGAGATTACCTCCACAAGTATATAAAAGTGTGAAAATGCTTTACATTCTTCAAAACAGAATTGAAATCACTATAATTATAACTCACAAGATAGATACTGAAATGGATGCAGAAGGTAATGAACTTTTGCAGAAGGATCCGTTACATTCACAGCAGGATTGTGCTCCACCTCATTATTTTTTCCCGTCCGACAGTGGTTAAACGAGAGATTTCTGGGTAGATGGAAAACGAGATCACCAAATTCAACACCCTTAGATTCCTTTCTTTGGATGCATCTTGAACCCATTCTTTACATAATATAACCTCACGTTATTGAATTTCGAGTGAAGTTTTTCGTAATGTTAGAGGGGAGTTCCAAAACAGGCTTTATTACTGTTTATAGCAAAGTGGACGATATTTCAAACAGTTTACAAGATAAGCGTAAGTAGATTTCATGTTTGAAATGTCATTTTCGCAAATTGAATTTTATTTTCTGAAAGGACAATAACCAACAAATAAAAAATCCCACGCGTATTTCATTCAGTCAAGGGTTGGAACGGGGAAACGAGGAAATGGAGTGAATGGAGAAGGTGGGATGTTCTGCACACAGGAACCGTGTGGGGAAGATTTCAACTCAGGGCATTCAACCTGGGAGGGGGCATGGGGGGGGACAAGTACGATTCTGTATAGAAATCATTTAATAGAAAGCTACTGTTGGAGCAACATCGAGTAGTTCTCAGTGAACTTTTGACCGTTTATTTAAAACGAGTTAATACAATAATGCATCTCACAACAGCCAAACTCTAGTTACATGTGTGATTTTACAACGCTATTTTTCGAAAAATGCTCGTCATAAAATGTCAGGGTATCAATGATAGTAGAATATAACGTCAATCAGAATGGTTTGCCACCTGACCGCCCTTTCCTTTTAAAACTCGAAGGTTAACATCTCATCCTCCTAAGGGGTTGAACCATGAGGGCAAAAAATGGTATTTGAAAGTGTTCTGTTTGAAATTTAAATTGGCCTGTTTTTTCGAATCCTCATATTGTTTACTGGAAGAAAGATATTAATGATGAGAAGTTCTCAAATTGACACCCTGTATAACATTAGCTTGTCCCCCAAGGAAGTTCTCATTTCAACCTGGAATGTGTGTTTTACACGTTCCAAGGGGTCGATATAATACTAATGAACAAACTCAAAATACTGGGAGGGTTTTGAAAACCCTCCCAGTATTATGAGAATTTTTGATAACTAACGAATTGAAGTTCTTGAGCGAAGCCAACTCGATCACCCGGTTTCAGCTCGATGATAATCAAGAAAGATTAGGAAGTAGCATAAAGAAAGTTGGAAAATTAAAAAATTAGCTCAATTAAGAAACAAATGAATTCAATTAATTCGGGCTTCCATCGTTCAATATGATATAAAATGATTTGGAACAACTGAAAGAATTAATAAAATTGAAATGGATAGCTCAAAATAGCAGTTATATTAAATGAAATAAAATTACAACAAAACAAAGTACAGGTAACAATTGAAAACTGAACAATAAACAAGAAACCAAAATATGAAAATTCCAAGTCACTTCACGACGTTTCGATTGTTAGTATCAACAATCGTCTTCGAGTGATGATAAAAATCAGAAACAAATATTATTCGAAGAGTTTTCAATGAATTTTGGCAACGAATGGGATTCAATTATAAACAGTAGAAAAATGATTCTCAAAAAGACGAATATATAAAAGAGAACCTGACGAGCAAAACGCTTCTATATTTCCTTGGGGGTGATGTTTCAACATTCGGAGTGTTGAATTAGCACTCAAAAATATAGAACAATGCTTCATTCCTCTCGTCGAAATATTATCTGCTTCCACATTCATAATTTTTGATATCTTTCCTCATATCTACCATTATTTTCCACTTTCGCATATATCTCGCATTCCATTTCCTCTTCCAAATACATGAATCCCTGAACGCCTATCTTCTGTACTGACTGGCCTATTCCCTCTGAAGGGCTCCCTGATATTTTCTGCTTTATCTGTGTTGTAGTGAATGACGGTGCTTGAAAAGTAAGCGAGGTGTACGTTCGTGATTGCTGCAGAATTTGTTCAATGGAAAGGTTTTAGGCTTTTTGTTTCGGTGTATTCGCTGCTGAATTCGGAAGGTTTTATAATGGATGGGGAGAAATATTAAAATTATGGAATGGAATCGCTGAATTTCTTTTATCCTACTCAAGTTTCTTTTTTTTTTCCAATACATAAAAATACCACTTGAATACAAACAAGCTCAAATGTTTTGTAGATCTCATGACTTTCTGCAGATTCATGAAAAATATTTTCTCGGTATCGTTCGAAATTTTTGGATGGATAAAATTTAGGATCCGCTGAAAACATGAAATTCACAGAAGAATTAACCCTTGCAGTTGTTTATATTCTGTACATACAGGGTGAACTAGATTTCCTCGGTCCATTGCAATGAGAGGAAACAATTTTTCGAATTGCTCATTTTTTTGCAGTCATATGGATGAATACCATCTTTAAAAATAATTTTTTCGCTTACTGGGTGATTCAGTGGAGCGTCTTATTTTTTCAAATAGAGCACCCAGTATATGAATACGTCATTCGATTCCATATTTTTTTAACTTTTAAAGACATTTTTGTTTTCGATTTTCCATTGCGGCATTGCCAAGTTAATCCAGAAAAATCTGTTTTGCAGATAATATTTTGTAATTCACCACCCGCATGTCTAGAGCAATTAGGGAGATGTTTTCACTGATAGCTAGTCAATATCACCATGATAATTTTGGAAATCTCAACAACTCTGCGGTTTCAACGGTAAGAAGTGCGAAAAAACCTAAAGAGTAGGTATCTACACTGCTATTTTTTTAAAACTCACTTATCTATGACTGACATCAAAAAAGGAATCTAGAAATTTGTCAATAACGCCATATGATGAAGTTTCTTCCGCGTGTAGATTTAATCATACTTATTGTGCATTTTGCTTTGAAAGATATGGTGCCAATGGAAAGTGACGGAAGCTGCCTATTTGCATTTAGGAATTTCAAAGAGAAGTTCCCTGAAAGAAGATGGAAGGGCATTTCAGGCTCTTAAGACAGGTAAAGTAAGTAAAGTAAAGTAAAGTAAACTTTATATTGACTACACTGTGAATAACTTACACGAGTAACAGGTCAGTAACAGTATACATATAAATGTAAAAATAAAAAAATAATTAATATATAAAAACAAGGTGAATGTATAGCAATGGACTAGCGAATTGTGGAGTTCATGTATTCTTCTATTGAATAAAAGCAATGTTCAGTCAATGTAATTTTTATTGTTTTCTTAAAAAGATACATGCTGAGCTTTGTTAGGCCTTCATTAAGTTTATTGTACAAATTCAAGTTGAGAGAGTTGGATAAAGACATTTTCAGTCTGTGGGATAGTTGTGGAAGTATGAGTTCGATTTTAGATTTCCCCTATTTCTATGCAATTCAATAAGGGTTTGATGTATATAGATACAAAGAAGTAGCATCATTCGCATTGAAAGAACTGGCAATGTCAATCACGAGAAGTTAGAATGTATCTGCCCTGTAAGAAATGAAGGAATACATTTCAAATTGCTCTTCTCCTTATTGAAAATCCTCATGTGAGTACCCGAGATCTGAGCAGGGAATTAGGATTTTCTCAAACCAGCGTGTATCGAATAATACGAGCAAGCAAATTTCATCCTCACCACATGCAATTGATGATAAAGTTTGAAGAAAAATATTTTGAAAAACGTGTTCAATTTGGCCGATAGTGCTGAGCAAAGATCAATCAGGAAAATAAATTTCACCATTTCGTGTTATTTTATGATAAGGCGACATTTAATGAAAATTAAACTTCGAATTAGCATAACATGCATTATTATGCAACGGAAAACCCTCACTTGGTTCGTGCCTGTTAGGGTTGGAATTCTTGGAAAAAGAATTATCGGTCGGTATTTTCTGAATGGGCATCTCACGGGGAGAAATTATGTAGAATTTCTTTGGAATGAAATTTCGAATTCATTGGACGGAATTCCATATGGAACAAAACTCAGAATGTGCCTACAACAAGATGGTGCGCCACCACATTTTGAAACAGAGGTACGAGAATACCTCAACAATCATTTCAATCAAAAATGGATTGCTAGGGGGTGTAGCATGGCACTCAGATCACCTGACCTGACCGAATAGATTTTTTAATGGTGGAATATCGAATGGATTGTCTACCAAACTCCTCTAACATCTATAGAAGGCATGTAATGAAGAACCACTACACTAGAGCTTTCAGGAAAATCCCAGAGGATATGCTGGAACGTGTAGAGAATTCGTTCAATTGAAGACTGACATTACGTTGGAGAAAATGGTCGCCATTTCGAACATCTTTCGGATTCTACTATTCAATAGATAATTTAGGCGTTATTGTTCATATTGAAAAAATTTTGAGTGAGTGAACGTAAATTAATGAATTTTTTGTGGTTACAACAATTAAAGAAACTGGGTATAATTTGTAAAATATCTGTTTTTCGTATAGTATATCTCTACAGGGTGTTCCATATGTTATGTCTATTTGACTGTTTTACCGAGCACCCTGATATTGTTTCTAATAAAAGTTAAGATTTCCAAAATCATCATAGTGAAGCTGATTACCTGTAACTAAAAAATTCTAATTATTTACTTTAGCTATGCAGGTGGTGAATAAAAAAATATTGTCTGTAAAGTAGGTTTCTGTGGAATAACTTGACAATGCCACAATGGAAATTCGAAAACAAAAATTCCTTAGAGAGCTTAACAAATATGGAATCGAGACGATATACTGGGTATTCTATTCAAAAAATATAACTTCTGTTGGCCACGTTCAGCTAAATCAGCCAGCCTGTACACACAGGTGCATGAAAAATGGCCATCAAAAAATTTTTATTTATTTTTCGTTTCTATTCCGATTCTGATAATTTTTCCTGAAATATGAAAGGGAATTAACCATAGAGCAAGTCATATCGAAAATATTACCCAATAAAAATCCGATTTTTACACAGTGTACGAAGAAAAATAAAATTATGCTTGTATGATCTAGGTTAACGGCACCCTGTATTCAGATCATTCGTTTCAAATTTATGGAGTATTTATTGAATGAAGCATTGCATTTCATTTGCATATTCTATGTTCATTCCAATAATCAATCAACAAATAAACAATACTTGTGATGCACTGTTTGATACCTTTGATGTAGTAATGTATATTACTGAGTTTTATGCCAACAAAAAGCCGTTATTTCAACAACACAACACGTGTTGTGATCACCAAGTGATCATCTTCAACACAACACGTGTTGTGATCACCAAGTGATCATCTTCAACACAACACGTGTTGTGATCACCAAGTGATCATCTTCAAGAGGAAGATTATAATCTTCCTCTTCATTATTCAAGAGGTCACTTGGTGATCGAAACACGTGCCGAGATGTTAAAATAACGGGCAAGTAATGTAATAAATCTCAAGTGATATTCAATAATTGAACGATAACATTAGCAGTGGAATCATACCTCACAGTGAAAGTCAAGGGTTTCTCGATGCCAAAACGTAAAAAATTCCTTAGAACTCACTGACACTTAATGAATTCTGAAAATTTGATTCACACATCTTCATTCTCAATATGAATTCCTAAGT
The DNA here is from genome assembly GCA_015342065.1 of Leptinotarsa undecemlineata. Lineage (NCBI taxonomy): Eukaryota > Metazoa > Arthropoda > Insecta > Coleoptera > Chrysomelidae > Leptinotarsa > Leptinotarsa undecemlineata. Next base: position 6,025 of record WOGP01004482.1, read on the forward strand.
TATAATCATGCTGTGATTTAATGCCAAATTTAGTGGTTTTCAAGCCAAAAAATCAGTCTACGCAAAATGATTTCTGTAAGACATCACTATAAGTGATGGGTTGAATTTGGATATTTTGACGAAAAATAGATTCATTGTCGCTTATTTTTTTATGTGGTTCCAGAAATTATTCGGATTATCATTGATGTCTTCTTCAATATTTGATAGGTAGTTAGAATAATTTTCTTTTACGGCCAATTTAACTCAACTCTTGCTACCTAAGTAAATAAGAAGAATTTTTTTCGATTTTTTGAAATATTTGCATTTTAATTTTATATTCTCAATCAAATCTCTTGTATACCCTGCCAAATATTTGTTGTTATCGAGTATTTTCTTGACAGGTACGCATTGATCAAGAATGTCATATAGAATTTTATAAAACTGATCTACACACAGGTTAGGATTGTCTGCGGAAGTAATTTGAGACCAATCACAATTGCTCAATAATAGATATAACTTTATATAGTCTCCTTTTTTAAAATTATAGTTATGAAGATTTTGATCATTACCATTACTATTAAAAACAGGCTTAACAGTAAAATTAAAATATATTTCCAATGGGGGATGGTAATTATCCACGCTTACGAGGGGTGTCTGTGATTTTGTCACCTTTGCTTCTGTTACATTCGTCAAAACCAGATCTAATGTGTTATTCGTGTAATTTAAAATGTCATTCAAAGAGTACAAATCATACCGGCTGACTATATCATGAATAATTTTAGCTTTGGTTGACCCCTGATTAAGTGAATAAGATGCTCCATCAATTTCAGGAACGTTGAAATCACCTACAACGAACAGATTGCAAACTTGTAAGTCGTCATGTTGCTCTAAAAAATTTAAGAATTTCTCATACACTGATAGGTTCGAACCAGATTTTATATAAATACAACATATCTCCAGAAATGTTCCATTTATATTCAGCTTTATACAAATAGACTGAAAGTCTACATTATCACTTTTCAGAGTCAATGTTGGTTTATATTTCTTTTTTACGCAGCACATTACGCCGCCTCCTCGTTTTACTCCAGCCTCTTCATAATTTCTATCATTCCTGAATATAATATATCGTTCGTCACACATCTCAAAGTCATAAACAGAGTCATTGAGCCACGTCTCTGATAAACAAATGACATCGAAGTTATTTGCCAAGGAATTCTCATAAAATTCCTTAGTTTTAGTTCTCAATCCTCTTACATTTTGATAAAAAATCAAGATATGTTTCAGTTTAGAGTTGTGATTATTAATAATCTGGTCTAGGTCTGGATGACTTCTGTTATTCGATAATCTAAAAAAGATGGTCTTGCCTCTTCAACATTGTTGACATTTTCATTATTTGATTCAGGGTTGCCCAGACCACTGTTTATTACATCTCTAATGTTATATTTCTCGTAATATTTATTGAAATCAAACCTTCGGTAGTGCACACCTCGCGGCCAGAAATTGGGGTTATATAACGTGTTTTTATATTTAAAATCTGTTACAACTAGAAAGCATTTGTATTTTCTATTGGTTGGTTGTAAAAGCCTCACGATAAACTCTTTTTTATTATCATCGGTTTTGGAACTGAGAAAAGATAATATATCTTCCTCTATTACGTCACCTCCTACTTTGTATAAATAAATGTAGCATTTTGGGTTTGCACCTTTGAAGTTGCCACTATGTTCCTCAGACTGTCCTACATTTTTCCTAGTTGATTTTCTACGCTTCCTCCTCTGCACTGTCCATTCCTCATGGGTATCACTCGCTATTGTCTGAGATTCTAGGTTTATGATATCTGTCATTATAGTTCTTTGATGTTTTTCTATATCAGTGAAGGTTTGACTTACTGATGACGCTGAAATAGGATTTTTTGTTGTGTAACAATATCCGTGTGATTTTGTTTGATATTTTCGGGAATTTTGATTAAGTTGGCCACCCTGTCTTTTAAAGGTTCCTGATTTTTGTTGAGATTAGGATTATCTGCCAATACTCCAGTTTTTTGTTTGGAGATTCCATGGTTGTTATCTCTTATTTTTTGTGATCCTCTATCAGTTGATGTTGATGGTTTTTGTAGACCTAATGCTTTTTCGGCTGATTTATTTTTATAACACATATTTCTTTGCTTGGTTCTAATTTAAATTTTATAATATTTATTTCACTCAACAGGAACTGAAATTTAGTTTCCATGGCTGATTTTATTTCTTCTACCGTTGATTTCAACGCATCCTTGAAGATTTCTTGATTTTTAAAATTCTGTTCTGCCTGTGGCTTGTTGGAGTTTTCAGAGTCTAAATTGTGTATTTTCTCTTTTAGCAAGTTAATGTGTTCCTGCAATTCTTTATTTACTTCTTTAAGGATTTTATTTTCCCAGTTCAGACTTTCAATTTGGATTTGATATGATGGTAAGTCATCTTCATTTTCGTTTATCTGGTTCTCCAGGAATTCTGGATTTCCGCAACACTTTTTCCTTCTCTCTATAGCAGCACAGCTTGGGTGAAAATACACTTTACATCCATTGCACTGAATTTTGTTTTTAATTACACCTTTTTTACAATAAAAACAGTCGAGATTGGTGGAGAGACTTGGCTTCTCCGCCATCTTACATCTAATGATGATATTTACAAAAAATCACCCTCAGGCGTAACTTTATATCAAAATAATCATAAAGTTTTGATTGTTGTTGATATTTCGTTAATGAATGTTTGAATATATTAGTTTGTAATTCAATAATATTTTTTTTCCAAATGTCCAAGTATATGTTTTTTCCCTTTCGTAATAAACCTGATGTTATAGAGTGAATATGTAGGTATTTATAAAAATAACTAATTGAAATAGTTTATTGTATGATTTTCATCATGAAGTGTTTCACAAAAACCGCAACAGGTATACATAAGCTTTATTGAAGAACTTTATGCTTGAGCATTGAACTATTGTATATCGAAACTTGTGTCGCGTTTTTTGTTGAACCATTTATAGTAAATGTCATACAATGAACTGTATCAATTATTTTTTCAATATGGATTTTCATTAAATATTGGCCAGTTCTATTCAATTAGGTATTTATGTGTTTTAAACATTCAAAATAGGTAACATTCAACACTCAAATGAAATCAATGTTTCAAAATCTTCCATTTGTCAGCCGGTTTGGTTCGGAAAATGATTGAAGTTGAATTCAAATGCCCTTGTATACAGGGTGGCTCCTGTTCATAAAAAAATTCTTATTTTTTTATTCTTCAATTCCTTTGTTAATTTTGATGTTTATTTATTATATTATTTGTCTTTCAAGTACCGCCTTGATGTCTTTAAAAAATATCGGGCTACTAGATGGAGGAGATGAATTACGGAATTCTTTCATGTCAAACATATCAATACTTTACATGCTCACACACATATGTGGTTTCAATGTGGAAGATCATCATATAAAATTTGATAAAATTCAATATATGTTCAATAATAAATATTCATTTTAGTCATTGTGAATCTTCCATATCTGTATTTATTTATTGCACTCAACTATAAATTTCTTTTGCTTCGTTTCAAGAAATTCTGAGAGCTTTTTTATTTTTCAATATAAAATGATTCAATACCTTCAGTATATCATTCTTCAATTATGGATAAATCGAATATCAGTATAATTGACCGATTGTCATCTGTAAATTCATTTGTTCAGGAATAATTTCAGAGAATCTGAGTATCTATTATTTTATCAAAAATATCGAGAATAAATCAAAAGTAAATGTAGCTTTGATATCTGTATTTTTCAAATCACAGGGAATTTCCTTATGTGACGTTCTCATATTGCAATACATATTTTATTTATCCGCGAGGTACAGCTGAAAATGGCAGACTATTCCTTATAGAATATTTATCGCATCGGGGTTAGTTGATGTCCCATTAGGAAATACCAATGTTCAAACCTGCCATATTCACCAGAGAGTGTCGATGAAAATGAAACGAAAACGACTTCCTGCCATATATCACAATTTGCGCCTTCTTTCTGCTTGCTTGATTCTTTCGAAGATTTTTTTCTCTCCTAGGGCTTATATTTCATTTTCCTGATGGATCGAATTGTTTCTCCTTCTGTTGGCTTCGAGTCAGCCCTTTGTAGTCATTTTTCATAATTTACGCAAGCAGGAGATCCGTGGAGGTTGTTTGCGGATTGTCGTTATACATAGGAGAGACAAAAATTTTGAATTCACCTTCAAAGCATTTGGCGTTTTTTATGTATCCGTTTCAATTCCGACTACACGTACTTTGATAGTCCATCAAAGAAGGTATTTCTATATAAAATTTACTTCGAATTCTATGAATGAAAATGTGGATTCATCCTGATGCGGCAGCCGAGTAGTTAGCTAGTATGTAACATGGTATTCATTAGATAAAAAGATTGGACCTTGTAAATCTTTAGCTTGTACATGTTCCTATTTCTGAAAATTCTTGTTGATGATGGAATGACAGATGATTAACGCAAATACACATTCCAACAAATTCAGAAATTTTACATTCCAACAGCAATTCAGCTGTTGAATAATTCTCCGGTGGATGATCGCATTAATGATTCTCAACCTCTTATTATATTTATATTATCGAAAGAGTAATCTAATTTTGGAAAATGTATGTATGTCACCTCTCATACTTGTAACTTCTAATACTCGAATCTAATGATAGACCATATATGCAGTGAGATTTGTTGATTATTTATTGTTATGTTATCTCTTCAGGGCTATCAAATCATTATGCATTTTCATCAAATTCAACTGGTACTCAGCTGAAACAGGAAAAGTCGTATTTCCTATTGTACCGTTGTGTCCATACTGACAGATCTACTTCTTCCAATTCCAATGTCAATATGAATAATTGAAATAAACAATGAAATGAATAGTTCCAACCAAATAATATTTTCACGACCCTGAAACAGAAATCATTACATAATCTATACAAAATTCATTTGATAAGTATTTAGTATAAATACATGTAAATTCACAAAACAATTTCATAGCATCCCGAAAAGAACAACTATAAACAATCGATAGGGAGCTGCTCCATCAACAGTGATCTAACATATTAAGCTGAATTTCGTTCAACCGTAAGAGGTGAACTTACCAGAAATATATCATCAAATATATTGATATTTCCTATCTTTATGAAACCAATGCTATGGAAATAATGATAATGGAGATAACAATAGTTTTTCAATAATATATGAAAGTAACCATGGAACGTTCTTCCATTTGCTCTATTAATCCAGGCAACTATTCTCTGCAAATATTCCATTTTCTATTTTCTTCTGATACCAAACACACAATGATTGTGTTCGCTTAATAAATCGTATCGGTGGAAAATTAAGAGTAACACGAAAAGGGAAGGACCCATAGAGTTGAACTGTGATGCACTATTTGGAACCTTTGTTGTATTAATGAATATTACTAGAGTTTCATCCCAACACCAAACCGTTATTTCACAACCTCGACACGTGTTTCCATCACCAGGTGATCCTTCCCGAGAGGAAGATTTATCTTCTCTTCATTCATTAACCATCATCTTTATTTCATTGGATTTTGCTTTTGGAAAGTGTCTTGGGGCTCATCAGTGTCCAACCATTGTCCTTTTGTCGGAAAGGATCCACTTTTCATCACACGTGACGAATCGATTCTGAAAAAGGACGTTTCGATTGCGCAAAAAATACAATTCGAAACGTAACAATTTCTGTCAGTCGTTCAATTCGTAGGACACCCACTTTTTGAGCTTTTTGAACTCTCCAATACGTTATGAATCCTCAAAAATCGTATGGAAAGTGACGTTTAGTTTATCCCTCATCTCACGCACCGTTTCTGATAAGTCAGCCTCCACCAGGGTCCTCAAATCCTCCTCCAGGATTACTGTAGGTCGATCATGTCGGGCTCATTTTAGAAATCAAAACTTTCGGAACTGAATTTCGTGAAGCAACGTCGAGCAGTGCCTTCATTAACATTATAATTGCCTGATGCCTGTATGTTTCGGCAGCGCTTTGGTTCAAATTGAATTTGTAGAGAAGATTGGCTGAAACTCGCCTAAAGATATCACAAAGTAATGAGCCTAAAAAGGGCAAAATTTGAAAAAAAAATTATAAAGTGCTGACGTGAATTTCAATGATAATGACAATATGCAGTTTTCCCGATCTCTAACCGACATATCAACCTCATCATGGAGCAATTCAGTAGTACAATTTTTAAAAGTAGATTGTATCTGAGGAAGAAAGTTTTATTCAATCAGAGTTTCTAAAATTTGCATATGTATGGATGTTCCAGTTATTTTTGGAATAGTAGGTGACATATAACTACCAAGGGTCTTTCAACTTGGCAATTTTTTTTTTATAAAACTCTGCATTCATCCATGACGATGTAGAAATCTGAAAAATTTATATCGATAAAGTTCATACCGATTTTATCAGTATCTGTAGAATTATTTCCGATGCTTTCATTCGATTTGGTTCCATTGCATATGGGTGAAGTGAAAGTTCACTGAAAAAAATATATTCATTATCACCACTTTCCTCATTACCCAAAAATTCATCTGTGATAATTTGGGGTACATGAAAGTTCCAGGATATGTTTGAAACTCCGAAAAATTATGGTTAAGTTTCGTTCTGCGAGACTGTACGGAATGAAACTTATGTTTGCGATCACATCCACTTCGTTAGGCTCGAACAAAGTTTTCGATTTTATTCCTACGTGAACAATAACGGCGATTAAACACGGCAAATCTCAAAGAGTCGCTTACGTCTAGACAAGGATAGATAATCCGTTTAAGCGGCACCGCAATCGAGTTTAGCAATATGATAAATCATAGAGGGGTTTTAGTTTGTTACTAACCGAAGTTCCGTACACAACAGCTACCCCGTTGAACAGACACGTTAATGAGAGAAGAAACTATTAAGTTTTGTGGCTTTCCACTCGGAGAGTATTTACAGTGCTTTGTCAAAACTTGAGGAAGTTTTACGAGTCTCTTCTGCGACAAGAAATGCACTGTATGACATTATCATATCCGAAAGCAAAGTCACGAAGTTCTCAACTGTCATAAAACATTAATTTGCTAAATATACCAGCAGAGTATGAATATAAAGTTGAAAATCCATATTCATTCAGTTTATAATTATCATAAAATTGATATAAAACCCATCACTTTCAGTACTTTCGAGAAAAATTAATAGCCTGACCGAAAGAAAGCTTTCAACAGAATGAGATTATTATGAATCATTGATTGATGGCCACTAAATTATCTATTCGAAGCTGGTCGACTTTTAAAAATCGGACCAACCATACTTGAACAATAGGGAAAAATATTAACAATTTCAGTAATGAATTCATTTAAAGCTCACTTCAGTGAATACTCAGAATATCCACCAACATTTTTTAGTGGGAAATGAAGTCTGCTCACGAATTCGTTTCAACCATTCTGCAATGTTTTCGAGGAATTTCGTAAGTTATACCATGAAATAAATTTTAAAATGCCTATGTATACTGATATACCGTATTATTTATGGAATGAATAGAAAAAAAAATCAAGCAATGTAGAACCCAATGACACAACTCCAACAAACAATCCAATAATCCTTGAAAGGAAGGGCGTGGTACGTCCTAGCACCGCGTTTCAATTTACAGAAAAAGATATCACCAGATGTGATGAATGTTAACACAATTGGAAGAAACCTGAAGAGAGACTTGACAGAGGTGTGTTTCATCAGTTCGGACTTCCATTGTCTGATATAATATAAATTGATTTGAAATCCCCAAAAGAACCTGTAACAAAATTGAAAAGATTAGATGAAAAAACAATTTTATTAAGCAAAAAACTGAAATTGAAATGGTCTGGTTTTCGTGAGACTGCTACGGATAGTATTCCCAGAACTGAAACAGGTTGTGATCTTATACTAGGAACTAAACCTTCTTATCCTTTACGACAGTCC
>WOGP01004483.1:0-13987 GCA_015342065.1 Leptinotarsa undecemlineata
GGCTGCGCTAAAATGTTAACAGCGTAATTCGAAAGGAGTCGTTGTCTTCTATATTTCAAAGGAGGAATTCCTGTTTCAGCCGAAAGTGATGAATAGGGGCTGGTTTTAAAAGCACCCACTGCCAGTCTCAATGTATCGAGTCCAGTTTTTATAATCTGGATTTCCGTGCTATATATTATGCAGCCATAGTCTATTTTCGAAAGGATAATAGATTCATATATTTTAAGGAGTACCTCCCTATCACTTCCACAACGAATATGAGCTAGAGCTTTCATCAAATTGAGTACTTTTTTACATCTAAGGGTCAGGTCGCTTATATGTGGATGAGACCCAAGAGTCTTGTACTTTCTTTGCATTCTAGAAGTTCACCATCTAGTTCAAGTCTAGGTTCTTGGTGGGGTTTCCTCAGTCTGCAGAAATGAACATAGTGTGTTTTGGATTTTGAAAAGCTTATTCCTAGTAGCTTTGCCTGTTTCGAAAGTTGGTCTAATATTCTTTGTAAGGTAGTAACAGTATCTTCCATTGATGGAGCTGAGTAAAATATTGTCAGATCATCAACATATAAGCTTCATCCTATTTCTTCGTTGATATTATCAAGCAGGGGGTTTATAGCTATTGCAAAAAGGAGAACGCTCAGTGTGGAAACCTGTGGAACCCCGTTTTCTAGAACATATTTTTTGGATAAAAGATCTCGAGTTTGGAATGATCTGTGTTTCTGAAAGTTTTGAATGAACTTGGGCATATTCCCTTTCAAGTTTCATCTATCTAACTGTTTTAGAATTGAGTAGAGCCATGTTGTATCAAAGGCTTTGTCGAGGTCGAAAAATATGGCAGCAACGTGGGATTTATTAGCAAAGCTGTTTTGGATGCTATTCTCAAGTAAGAATGCTTGGTCGATAGTAGATCTATGGTTTGGGAATTCTACTTGTGCGTTGGATAGGAATTTATTTGATTCAAGATACCAATTATCTCGGGACTGTAAGCGATACTGCTCAGTTTATAATCGAGATTACTAACTGCATATTTCAAGTGACCGAATGACGTACTTACTTAGAATGGAAATAATTTTGGACATTCATTATTATTGCAGTGGACCCTTCATAAAGTAATGAAATTACTTCATGAAGGGTCCACTGCAAGGGAATTACAGGGAATTAAAAATTGCAAATGGATGAACATGTATATATACTTTGACGTTGTTCATATATTAATATTTGTGTATACATTGATGTTGTTCTTTTATTTCCAGCAGATTCTTATTGTGGGGAAATTGACGAAATGTAACGAAAATTATGCCAGCAGTAGCCGTCACTGATCAACAGAAGGGGACCAAACTTGCTTCACGACAACGCTCGTCCGCACGTTTAACAAATCACCGTCCGAAAATTAAACGAATTGGGCATCGAAGTTGGCCTCATCTACCATACTCCCCAGACCTTTCGCCAGTCGACTACTCTCGTATGAAACACTTTCTCGCCGACAGAACCTTCGCCAATCAGGACAAGGCAAAAACGACAATCGTCGACTCAATCGAATCCCGAACACCCAGTTTTTATGCTGACAGAATTTATCAACTTGTGTCGCTTATTTCGCTTGAAGTGAATACGTATTCACTGAGATATTACATAAAGTAGACTTATAAAAACGGGAAAAACTTCTGAAACAACCATAATAAGGCGATAACTTCTGTTTAAAACATATCGATAGGCTTTTCAAATCAACACAGCCAGCTTTTTCCTCATGTCTAGCTATTAAAATTATTTCCAAATGTAATCTAATCCGGAATACGTTTTTATGCGTTGTTGGTTCGTTTTTTAATGGCATATATCAAAACCCCTTAATGAAAAAGCGTATTGCAACAAGTCCATCGTTTGTATATTTAATTAACAGGGATTACAGGTTCCGCTTACGTTGTCCACACCGAATCAATCTTTGGTCAAGAGAAGATCCACGATAGAATTGACATTGAAACTTCGATTTTGACTGGTGTGAATTGACATATGCAAAAAATTAATCACTTTTTATAAAAATTGAACTCGAAATTTTCAAATTTCACTCTCTTATTGAATCCTGGAAAATGCCGAATGCACTCACATATTGTAATACATCAAGATTAAAAATAGTCCCTATAAAAATGAAAACGAAATACAAGCTAAAAGAAATAAATAAGGTTTATAGCAGTTATCGAGATTTTTGAAAGACGCAATCTTTTTTTCTATCGAATGATCGACTTCAACTAAAGACTTCCTTTCGGGAAATCATAGAAATTTATATTGTCCTACTCAAAGAAAATGGTCAAAGCATGATCAAATGCTCAAAGCATGATCACCAAGCACATTGACATCAATTGGGTAAAATAAATAAGCCTCCTTACGCTGGCAAACCAGATTCAACTGCAATCGGCTGGTGTGTACATATACGGTATTTTAAAGTTTAATTTTTAAAATGTCAAGTACTGATACGACTGAAGAAACTACTAATTTGTGCCCCTAAACTCCACTTGAAAACATTTTTCTTTTCCCAGGAGCGTATTATTGAGAGAAATAAAATAAAATTTCGGTCGTTCCTTAGTACGACTCTGTACAGGCAGCCATGTCTGGGAGATCACGTGCACTATGCAGGCTAATGTTTTGGAGTACTCCGTAGCTTAGATGGACAGTTTGGTTATTTCGCACTGAACCTGAAAAAACAACCTTCTGATAGATGGGATCATAAAGATTTCAGCTGGAAAACGTTGTTAAGAACGCAGACCTCAACCCAAGCGGATGAAAGGTAAGTAAGTTACTACCCACCCCTTCCGGGGAGTATGGTGAGTGAGAATTTCAATGCTCAACTTGTTTAATTTTTGGACGGTGATTTGTGAAACGTGCGGACGGGAGTTGTAGCAATCTCTTCTAATGATCAGTGCCGGCGGCTGCTTATACAATTTTCGGTACATTTCGTCGATTTCCTCATAATAGGACACTACTGTGATGGTTTGGCCTGGTTGCAGAAAGTAACAGTCAATCACATACACATTTAGTAACACCATGGTCATGTTTTGATGGGTTTTCGCCTTTGCGAAGTGCCTGGGTGGCTCATCGGTATCCAACCCCTGCCCTAAACGTCTCCCGTTGTCGAAGAGGATCCATTTTTTATCACATGTGACGATCCGTCTCAAAAAAGGACTGTTTTGGTTTCGCAAAAGCAAAGAACAGATCTCGAAACGTGACAATTTCTATCAATCTTCAAATCATGAGGCACCTACTTTTCAAGCTTTCTGACTCTTCTAACACATTTTAAATCATCCAAAACTGCATGGGAGCTGACCCACAGTTCTTCCGCCATCCCAATTACCGTTTGTGATGTGTTAGTCTCCACCATGGTCCTCAAATCCTCGTTCTGGATTACTGTACGTCTATCACTTCGAGGTTCATCTTTGGAGGCCTGAAATCTCCAGAATGAAATTTCTCAAACCAACGTCGAAAAGTGCGTTTATTAACACCATCATTGCCAAATACCTGGTTAATTTTTTGGTCAATTTCGGCAGCGCTTTGGTACAATATGCTTGTATGAGCTTGAAACGAATAGTTTCAATAAATTCGGCACTTCTCGTTCCCTACAACTGATTCAATATACCCCGGAGCGTAGGGCAACACCGGTGTCTCGTCCATACCGTAAAGTGCCGTAGATGGTAGTATATCACTCTTAGGGCCGCATTATGTCGTTGGATATAGGCCGAGGCCGCATATGCTGGACATGCTGATAGCAAGTGCATTAGGGTCTCGGGCACCTCGCGGCAGGCCCTGCACCTTGTGTCAGGAACCTCTATACCCATCACGCGACTGCGGTAGATAAAGGTGTTGAAGACACCATCTTGGCAAGCCATGATGAACCCCTCAGTTTCCGACTTCAGTCCACTCGAGCTGAGAAAAGCGAACGTCAGAAGAAAACCCCATGCATTGGCTTATCCTTGTGTCTCCGCAGGAGTAAAGTGATCTCTGCGGCTAACATTATTATTATTACTATGAAAAAGGCGACAGGCGCTCGAAATACAAAAAATATGGCACAAAGCGCCCACGCTTTTATCATAATAATACTAGTATTTTCGTTCGTTATTGTTTTCAGCTTATTTAAAAAATATTTTTAACTTTTTAGTTGGATGTTCTTTAAAAGCGTGCTTATGTTTTTTCAACTATATTTATTTATAATTTTTTAGTTTCATATGCTATAAAATCTTGTTTTTTAGCCTTTTCTATATTTATTTTATGTAAACTTTCTGATCAATTAGCCGTATATTGTTTGGAAAAAATGACTATTGATATTTTCCGATTCCGAAAAGGGAGCCTGAAAATTAGCTAGCAAGCCCAAGGAGGGCAGCAGGCGTGCGTGTTGATAAAAAAATACTTTTTTCAAATGAAGAAATATATGTAAAGTGAGTTCGAATTATATCAAGGAGGTTACGTACAGCGCCATCTGTCCGTGAATAGATCAAGTAATTAAGTCGATAATTCCGTCGAATACAGATCCCAAGTTCGAGAGTTACAAATAAACTGACAAACATACAGATGAAGATAATAAAAGTGTGTTGATAATAAGAAAAATTGTTTATTTAATGGGAATTTTACCTCCATTTATCACCTAATACAGTCATTATTTTAAGCAGTGTTTGCCTAGCTATGTCATGAAATAAAATATGAAAACAACTTTATTGATTTAAACCTACTACATCTTTTTTTCCAAAAGATTCATATGAGTTCACTAACATTGTTTTTGTTTTGCAAAAGGGCAGAACAAGAATTTTTGGAACTGTTTTCAGCTCCTGTTCGCAATATTTTCAATCTGTAAACTACACTCAACAAAAATCAATATATACTACTTCTCAATATTGTCAAAACAGATATTGACTATTAAACTATAACTGAGTAATTTTATAAGATTCACGGCTATGAATTTTCATTAATCTCTTGAAATATATTCACGCTTGTTGTCAGTTACATTGCGATTATACATTATTTCTAATGTACCCACAATATTGATTCATAAAATTACCATGGTGCATGACTATGAAATGTAATTCCTGTCTGATTTATATTGAAATGTATCTCAAGGTGAATTCAATAATGGTCTGGGAATAAAACACATTATTTAGGCCAATTAATATAATCAATATTGACAGAATTGTGAATGTTGTACCCTCTTCACATATACGTACATATAGAAATGTTAAATATACATATTTCAACTACTAGTATTCTATAGGTTATCCAGTACATATCCACTTTTATCCGAAACAGTACCTCCTTCATGGCGTTACATCTATACATAAATACATAATTACAATATGATATATAAGAATAATCTGGTTCGAGCCGGACATGCAAACACACTGAGGATGTGGCTGGATAAACCCTCAGTAAGTATGCAGCTGGCATTGGGCATACAAGAAATACCGAAAAACTTCGATTAGTCATCACGCAGATTTCTGTCTACTTTTTGTATGCCCCTCGTGATATAATTCAACCATTTCTCAATAATCCGGAATCGTTGTCTTGAATGCAAATACTGAAACAGGGTTTAGAACTGAAAAGTCAATTACCGGTTTTTCTATTTATTTAATTTTTATCTGTTGTTAGAATTGCAATGTGATAGAAAATAATTGAAAAATTTTGCCAATATCGTCAGCCAAGATCATGCAGTGGTCTGCTTCGGGAGCGTCAAGCCCACCCCCAAAAAGCACAGTACAAAAATCAGTCCTTTAGGAGAAACCTAGGAAGGAAATGAGCGGCAGGTTTGACACCCCTGATGCTTTTCTTATAGTTCAGCGATAACAATGGGAGTGTTCAGTATCGATTTGTTTTTCAAGAAAACATCAGAAAATAATAAAATGACCTTTAAGTGGGTTGTGATACCGTACTCTCCAATCGTCACCACAATCTACCGAGGCATCGTTCAGAGTTTAACCCCATTTCTGGAAAAGCCCCATCCTTTGACACCTGCAGTTGGATCCCCATAGGTTGCACCTGCAGGAGCTATTGTAGCAGCAGTCATTCGGTCTGTGGTCGCAGTTTCCTCCTCTCCTGACGCATGCTCTTCTGAAAAGGTAAATTAAGGAGGAACGTCTGTAATGAAAATTAGAAATCACTTTACAACCACTTCTCCAAGACACTGATCTAGGTCGTCCAAGCATCTGAGATGGAAGGTTCGTGGTAACATTCAGAGTGCGTGACAAATTTTTCATGGTATCTCTTACTTTCTGACAAACACAAATAATGAAAGAGTACTCTCATATGCTCAAAATTCCATAAAATGATCTGCTGGCGAAATTATTTCCATGAGGTTGGAAGCAATATCATCAGTATTTTCGCAGTCTCATTGGTCCATTTTTGTCAACATGATGGAATGTTTTTCTATTTCATGCAAATCAAGTCAGAAATGGGCAACTTCTTCCTCATTTAATGATTTTGTATTTCTCATAGTTTCTATGCTGGTCCTTCTAACCCTTCTGAGAAGTAGCCCTCCATTGATTCAAATATTACACCTGTTGAATATGTTTCAGTTTCTCACAACAATAATCTCACTCCTGAACTACTCACGCTATGAATCCAATTTTTCTGAAGGTAAATATATAACTTCAATAATGTGTCAATCTGAGATAGTATAATTATATTGGTCAAACATCCAAGATAGTAAGAGGCCGTAACACTCTTCATTAGAGCGATTGCAGGTTAGCTTACGGAGATGAGCCTTGAGTTAGCATATAAATGAAACGCTGAAGGAATATCAAAAATACTACAATTGCAACTGAGAAACATGATACTGCAAAACGATTGTTTCTTGAGATGGTCTTTGTCTCTCAGTCGAGGCATTGTTTGAATGAAAAACTAATCTTAATCACTTGAGTTGAATCTAGTCATTTCTCTTGTCAAAAATGAACCTCGCATTGTGCATAACTTTTTAGCAGATTACATCCTATAATTTTGAGGTGTTTTCCTTTCCAGTAACTTCAGTGTAATTTTTCAAGTAGGATATTTTTTCGTTGAAATAAATAAATTTCGAATTTCACATCGTTTTCTCTAATCTCAGTGATGAAGATTGCAACAGTGGTTATTGAGCAGTCAAGAATTTTTTCCCAAAGCCATAAATATTTCTGGTTATCTCTTTCTCTAGATTGTATGTTTATTCTGATGGTTTCTGAAATCCATGATACAGATAAAGTACAAAAACATGTGTCCGTGCCGATAAAATTTTTAACCAAAATAATTTTTGAAGAATACCATGTATATTTTTAATAATATTACTGTGTTATCATCTGACTGATTATCGTTTATGGTTTTTTGTGGCATGTTGTCAAGATCACAACTTTCATTCCAATGTTGCTTTTCCACTCAATGTATGTGATCATTTTCATGAAAATCTTCAGAAATCATTCGCATCGACACTGTAGGTAATCATTCGTCTCCTAAATATTTATGAATCAATTTTAAGAACAACGTTGTAGTTCTCTCTGAAGATGATAGTGAATACATACCAAAATGTAAATTCTCATGTATGAAGTATTTTTAATTTTTGTAGGAAAGGAGCTCTTTACATCACATGCTTCACACAAAAACTCGTATTGTCAGATCCTCAAAGACGCCACTGATGGTGCATCCAATTCACCCTAGCACTCTGAATATGTTTGTAGATTACTTCTGCATAGTGATTTTCTGTAATTGCTGAAATGCTTGAACGACTGGTAAGGAACAACAACGTTCAACTCTACTCTGGCATGTGTCTAATTGTGCCGGACGGAAATCTGAAGTGATTGTGATGGGATAGTGTACAAGTTTGGATTCCGTGGGAAAATTACTGTTTACTCTAATTGTGAAAACTGTCTAGAATCGGGAAAACACAGTTTTTCATCAGGATTAATTGAAACATATTGTATGTGTATGCTGAACGCCTTCAATTGATACCCTATTTTTATCATTCATTCAGTACGGTGGGTGACCTTTCATATATGAATGTTCCCAATAATATAATGTTAATTATAATAAAAAATAAAAGTGGAATCTCTGGCGTAGAATAAATCCAAAACAAACCCTTTTTTCCCAATCATTATTCATACAATAATCTTCTCGATGCGCGTTTCATCAACCAAGTTGATGTCTTCAGGAAAATGAAAACATCTGAAGACTCCAACTCAGTTGGTGAAACAAGCGTCGAGACGAGTACTGAATTATACTGATATGACGCCACTGCATCTTTCAACTCCTGGCTGGGGGAAAAGCAACAGATTCCTGATTGTTTTGTCGAAGGGTGGATCGTTCTTATCAACAGGACAACAGGACAACCTGTTCGACCTGGATCAATTACCATTTGCATTTAATGCAACATCTCATGAGCTTAGCCTGCATTTGCTCAGATGCCTTGTGGTATCCGACAAAATAGTGAGATGCTTTGAACAACTGAGACCACTCCGAAACAGTCGCTTCACCATAACGTCCGGTCAAGCTAGGGTCTGAACAAAGTGGGCCACTTTTTGTGGGTATTTCAGGGTGATTCCGTCAGTCTTCTGCTTTTCTGCATCAGAAATACTCGAGGGTACAAATATGGCATTCCTGGAAATCGGAGGTATAAGGTCACCCATTCGTTGTATACGAAAGATCTCAAACTTCATGCGTCTGGAATAAAAGGATCTCCATTAATCCTTAAGAGTGGTGAACGGTCCATCTCAAAAGAGGATGATAAGGGAATTAGGAAGAAGATGTACAGCTTGTAGACGACAGCATCCTGTACCATCTGGATTACGGAAATGCTCAGTTTTACCTATATTTTTTACCACAGTTTCCACAAATAATCACATATACCCCTGACTTTCCATCAATGCATCGGTCAGACTAAGCAAGCCATTGAAAATCGTTTCAAAGAACATATCGCACATATCCGTTTTCGTAGACGAAAAAAATTTAGTGTCGCTCAATATGCCTTGTAGCACGGCCTGTGTCTGCCATCTGACCTGACCTCACCCTTTTTAAAGCAATCGGTTTCGTTGAAAAGCTGAATTTATTTGCACGAATTTGAATAGTTCTGAGCTACAGCGAATTTTAATAGGTGTGATCGCTAATTTGACTAGTTGTGAAGTTTCAGTGATCTTTTCTATTCCTAGATTCAACAAGTTGTTGCACACATACACCAAGCGAATACCTAATTCAGATTAAAAGATGGTCAGAACTTCTCATTGAAATAATTTTTAAATAATAAAGGGCGAATATATCTCTCCTTAAGAAGACACCTTCAATGAGATTGATAGAAAACGAGGCGTTCAGTTGCGAAGACAAGACTCGTCATCTGTTTTCCACTGTATCATTGCAAGTCAACTAGTTGATGACCAGAGACTAAACACAACACGTTCATGATTCAACACCAAACAGTGATGTTTTCTCGGCCCATCATAGGTCTCATCAGTGGTGCTAGCCTGAACCACGAATGCATTGCTGGATTTCAACTGTCCTAAAAAAAACAGCACTACTGATGAGACTTACGGCGGGTCGAAACAGCGGTGTCGGGTGCTGAATGAAAAATGCGTTGTATTATGCCCCTGTTTTCAACCAATTTTCAGATGAAGGCTCATTTTCCATATTGGGTCAGTGTTATATAACGTTTACTGTCTTTTGTTTTCGTATTTTTTCAGAAAAAAATGAGTCACTAATTTATTTCTTGAAATATTTATTGACAGCCATTTATTTGATGGAAACCGTTCTCCTTAAGAATCACTTTCGAACATCACTTCATCAGTAACAAACTGCCCAAAAAGGGCAACTCCGGAACTGACACACGATTTGGAGACATAAAACCACCGCTCAGCAAATTCCTTTAATTGAAACAAGAGAGTGTTGATTCAATACTAACCAGGGTGACCACCAATCCTCAGGAATTCTAATGTTCTACTGTCGGTCCCCGTCTCCACAATACCTACTTGATTCGGATGAAAACGGCATTCTGCGCGACGAAACCTGAATGATTTTGTTAAATGGAAATTCATGGAAGTTCAACCCACTGAGAAAAATACTATCATCATATAAATGAACGAACACTTATTTAATTTTATTGGGATATCAACATTGGAGTTTCTGACAGAGTTTCCGTTGGATATCACGATAATAAAGCAACCATTATGCTGCCTGATATTTTATTTCCACATTGTTGAATAAAACGATTGCTGAAGTAATTAAATACAAACACGAAGATATATTTTGATTCTGACAATCCTACAAAGAAAACGGGATTTTTCTTTTTGTTGGAAGACTATTCTTGTTCAACCTATAACTGAAAAGGATGAGAACAGCCTTTCAGATTACTTTGAGCAGCTGATTTACCAGATTTGTTGAAAATGCTGAAGAAAGCTATGAAGCCACATATGTTTACCCAAGTTTACTTCAGGGATTTCTGACTGTCCAAAAAAGTTTCGCTAGAGGCATGTTGACAATGAGGCGGTCACCTTTCTGTGGCTATACTGAACTTTTGATAGTCTCGGATTTTTGAAGTCAATATAACTTTGATAAATATCACTTTCTTTTCTTGAGCCCAAGCAAATCTATTTCATCCATATTTGCAGAATGTCATGGTTTCTTCCCCGCCGAATTCAATCTCAGAAATCTATCATTGATCAATATCCAACAGAGGTCTATGGCTGAAATTCCTTTCAAAAATAAAATAGAAATTGAATGATTTAGGTTTTGTTTTGTAAAAATTGGAAAATCAATTTCGAAACTAGGTTTCTCTTCATTTATCAAGGTACAGAATGTCAACAAAAAAATTACACATTAACAAAGGCAGAGAAGGAAACTTCAAGGTAGCAAAAACTGAGAAGAATAGAATTTTCATCCCTGATACAGATTCGATTCGATCAAAAACAGTTATTCTCGAGATTGGTGATCAAATGTTCAACTGACTCAGTCTTTTCACCCCAAATTAACACACAAAAACAAAATTGTGCAGGTATTTAATTTCACAATTTCTTGAAGCTTTATTCATGCATCTTCATGGGAAATACATTTTCTCATGTGATGATTCAATGCAACTGCAATAATATCAAAGAGATGATTTGAACTCAAATGTCTTGAACATATATAGTAATTATGATGCACTGCTTGGAACCTTTGGTGTAGTAATGAATATTACTGCAGTTTTTTCCCAACACCAAATCGTTATTTTTAATGACACGTGTTTCGATCACCAAGTAATCATCTTCAAGAGGAATATTAAACCATTTTTTTAAATAATTTTTTGATAAATCTTCAAATCCCGTTAACAGTAACATATATGGGAATTGTCAAGCCTAATTCTATGGTTATTAAAAGTATTTAAAAAATAAAATATGAATTTAAGATAGTTCATTGATTTTCTATTAAAAATTCGGAAAGTGAATAAAAACATTTCTCCAATAAAAAATATTTCAAATCTCTTTTGAAATGTTTCACATTCTTATGCTGCTTAAGATATCTGGGAGTTTGTTAAAAATTCGTGGTTCCATGTACTGGGGAGCAAAATAAGCAGTATTCACTTCTGCAAATGGAATATACCTGGAGTGTTTATTTCTTGTATTATATCCATGAATATCTTCATTCAATTCGAACAACGATCTATTTTCAAAAATATAAACAGCTATATCAAAAATGTATATACATGGAAGAGGTAATATTCCGTACATTTTGAAAATACGTTTACATGGGTACCTAGATGAAATATGTACTAAAGTACGTAATATCCGTTTTTGACGGATGAAAACATCCGAAGCTGAGGTGGAATTTCCCCAGAGACATATAGCATACCTAAGCCTTGAATAAATTTGTGTGTAGTAAATTTCCAGTAGCTGTGCCTCATTGAGAACATTTCGAAGATTCAAAAGAAGAAAATTCAGGGAATTCAATTTACCCACTAGTTTATTACAGTGAGTTTCCAACTCAAAAATTCATCTAGATATATCCCAAGAAATCTGACATATTCTTGACTGTTTGTCAAAATTGTCTTTGTTTATAACCGTCGAATGAGCTACACATAAAATTTTTTTTATTTGATGAAACAACTGTACTTTTACACAAGCACACTTCTAATCATTTTCCTTCAGATTTCCGTTTTTTCTCGATGATAATTGGAGTTACAATTAGTTTACTTTGACATAGTGGTTATAGAGCGATATCTAATGTTCCTAGGACGTATTCATGTTCTATTTATCCACAAGCAACTAACTAAACACATAAAACAAAGAAGCGTATAACGGAAATGAAAATACTCTTCGTTTCTCTAAAAGCACAGACCTCAAGAAAATGACATTCATTTATTTCCACTCCATGGGCAATAATTTTCCTTTTTAGGAGTGGATGACAAATTTTTATGCATGATGAACAGTAGTCTGTCTTTGAGAGGGTGAATGTAAAAAATACGATGTATCAAATCTGTCAGAGCTCGGAATGCCTATAATATGAATACATTTTCTGGAAGTATGTTAATAGTTACGAAATAGGCATGGCTTTTCGGTTGAATTTCAATTTCTGCATAATTTGGTATGTCAGTTACTTACTCAATAGGTTCGAAAAAGTATATATTCAATGTATATCAAGAAATCTCACAACTTGGTAGGCTATTGCAAATTATTGTCTTGAAACAACTCTCTAACGGATATTGATTTACTTTCTGCGAAAACAGCAGATATGAATCATCAAATCAAATTACTAACAATTTTCAAATCGGATTGAGAGAAGTGAACAAAGACAGTATTGAAACTATAAGGCCTCTAAAATCATTTGATATTTCCTCTGACATCTGGAATAATTACTCAGAATTTCGATTTCAATATGATGCTTTTTTTTGTTGTTTTTTCACTATTTGGGACACAGATACAATAGTTTCATGATGAGTAATGATTATTTCACTCGAAAGAGACACCAAATGGTTGTGCTTTCTTGTCAAATCTGCCTTCTTTTAGTCTGGAACCATTGTTAAGGTCCACAACAAGAACCAATAGCAATGTTATCTTGTAGGAAAACTTACAGATATGCCTATCGAATATAATTCAGTATCTATCTTGGTATTAACCAATTGCAAGCAAGTAGTAACTGTTTTCTCCCAGATACGTGAAAGTGTCTTCGTTCTTTTCTTGGAAAATCTGTGCCTCAAGATATTTCTCTGTATTTCTTTCATGAATACATATACCAAGAAAAAAAATTGTATGACACTTTTGGAATTTATTCAAAGTTGATAATTCGAAGAAACATGTTTTTTTAATAAAATTGACCTTGGTATTTCAAATATCTTGAAAATACATATTTTAAATGTCTAATTTATGGTATTTCAACTACATGACATGACATATGAAATGTCAGCCTAAAATGTTATTTTCGATTCACGCTTCCTCACGGGAGAGATGGTGAATAAAGTCTTGATCAGCGTTTTCAACTGGATGAACTATAAAGTCGCTACATATGAAGCAAAATTTCACTACACTGCTTCATATTCCGTAACGCTTGTATATCTGACAAAATATTGGAAGTTACTCAGCTACTAAGACTATAACGTATCAACTGTGCATTCAATTCTTTGAGTGCTATACACGGCCTCTTCTTCCACATTTTTTTCAATATTGATCATATATAGAAATTTCCGCTAATTCGTGTTCAAATCCGCTACGCCGCTACCGTCGAGTATATTCCGCTAGCGGAATTCCGTTAGGGTTGACAGCACTGGTCTCGATAAGAATAGAAATGTCATGTATGAATCAATGGCATGAGTTTCCTCATTCCTTACACATTCCTTCCCGACTGATGACTTTCTTCTACTTTTATATGGCAACACATATGAATCCTTCGTTTTATAATTGTCCGTATTGAATTATTACACAGTTCATCAGTGGTTGAATAAAACACAATCAATAGGAGAACACGAGAGTATATTTCAGTGCTTCTACTTTAGACACATAAGAACGACTGACTGGTTATATTCTTATAATATTTATCTTCACACCCCA
>WOGP01004484.1:0-13985 GCA_015342065.1 Leptinotarsa undecemlineata
TACGGAAGATACAGGGGTGTTTCCATGAGAAGTGAGACACACTGTATAGTATGTACATGTCCAATATTTTAATAACTATGCTGTTGCATAAATAGCAGATCATTTTATGTTTTTACTATTATATATTTATATTATCTATGTAAATTGTATATTGTGCCTCTAAGTGCACGGAGTTAGTATTTTTAATTTTGTATTTGTACACGTTTTGACATACTCAATGTTACCTGTAGATGATCCAACTGAATGAATAATATCATTATTGTCCTTGCAAATTTTCAGTATTTTTGAGACATCTGATAGTTTACAAATTAATAAGACAATGAGAGATGTGAAACATTCTAGAGGTAAAGCCCAAATATTAAAAGAAAAAGAAGAGTAATTATTCTAAGGAATAATTGAGTTTGTTCTATTAAATTTCTTAAATACAAACTCACAAAAAATATAGTACTGTCACAAAGTCTTTTGATCTTGGAGTTTCCAATTTTTTGTCAGCAACTATATAATATTTTCCAGACTGGTTTGATAACTCATCAAAGTCTCCAGAATTTGGAAGAGTACCAAACTCCGTCACAAGAAACTGACCCCAATCAAACGCTCTACATAAGTAGCAACCAGGATTCTTGGCAACAACAGTATGGCCAGCAGTATCAGCAAAATGAAACTTTTCAACAACAGCCGTGGCAACCGGATCAAACTCAAATTCCTCAAGCTGAATTTCAACATGACAATCAGGCTACACAGCTAAACGGTAAGTTATCAATATTTTTCAATCAACTTTTGTTAAATATTATTTCATTTCAGAATATTCACAGCCAGAATATCAAGATCAGCAAGTTTTTTGGCAAAACCAACAACAACAGTGGAACGATCAGATTGGTCAATACGGCCAAGAAACCGTGAATCAGCAGCAAAGCTTTTATGGGTCAAATGCTCACAGTGAGGTAGGTGATTTTTTGTCATTTTTGCTGTTGTTCAAGCTTGGTGTTGTTTCATAATCGGGGAGTTTTGTCTGGAACTGCTAACATCATTTGGAATATGCGAGCTTTTTGGGGCATTTGAAAAGTATTGAAAAAAGATACACAATTTTTATACATTAAATGACATAAAGACATTTGCTCAAGAAATGATTAAATCTATTTATGAAAACATTAATACTATTTTCTTTGGGTTATGATTTTCTTTTGCTGATGAGTGATGATTCAATGCACAGTATATCTGGATTGAAAAGTATGAGGCAAAGTTTTAGTATTTAAATGAAAGGAAGAAAACCACACTTTTTTATTAATTTTATGTGCAAGTCTGACACTAGAATTTACTTTCTGGTAATTGGTATTACTCAATGTGAATATTAAAATATTCAAATGAATGAAAAATATATTAATTTATTTATCATTCAGTACCTGTTTTGAAAATAAATCAAAAACATTTTTGTATACTCTCATTCTGAATAACTTTTATCAATTTGCAAACTTTATATAATTCAACTTGAATTTGTTTACAGCTACTTTTGGCTTTCTACTTCTCTATTGTTATATAAAAGGAATGGTTGGTTGTCTTTATTATTTTTAAATGTAATAGGATATCCAAAACAAGCACTTTTACGAATAACCAGAAATGCAATTCTCTTCAAAGCATACTTCACCGTCTTTATTTTTTTCAGGTCAGAGATTACAGTTTATTATGTAATAGGCTACTTGCATTTTCACTCAAATGCCACTGAAACCCTTCGCGTTCACTTGTTTACTCAACAAGAATTATGCACTGTGAAATTAATACTTCTAGCCATTTTTAATTTTACATCACATCAAAACGCTTCAAATTCGTTGACTCAGTAGTTTGCTATGGCCCGTAATTCCTTGAACGTTTTTGAATCTCTTCATACTTCAGACTTCAATTTATTCAATATAAAATAACTCAAAACTAAAACACCCTCATAAAAATACATATAAACAACAACACCATCCAATACAACCATGCAAGTAGTGCAAAAAAGGTAAACTAATCTGACCCAGTGTTAACAACCTACAGAAATCGGACACAAATATTCACACTTACAAGACATACTCATCACAGACTCATAAATCATCCTGCCATCACAATTTTTTGCGTATATTTTGTATTATTTTTCGTCAATGATAAAATATGTATGGCTTGCTAAGACAAAATAAGTGTTTTTCCAAAAGTTTCAGTTCTACAAACTCTCTGGATAAGGAATTGAAAAGGTTTCACCCAAAATCCTAGCAAAAATTTAATATTGGAAGTAAATAATTTAAATGAAATTTTATATCAGTGGTATTTCATTTATTGAGTTATATATTGTTTCTCATGAATTATATTTGTGAGTTATTACGTTATGTGGGACCTTTAACATAAGTGGACTATAGTTATGTTTTACTTATCTCGTAACTTGATTTAACATAAAATAAATTTGAAGAGAAAACAATACAAATTCAGTATTTTTTCAAAGACTCTGTTGAATATAATAATGCAATGAAAACTATTAATATTTTTTTACTCGAATTCCATTTTTTTTTTTCAAGTTGTATTCAATATTTATGAAGAAAATGCAATTTAAAACAAATGTTACCTGTTGTTGTGACAGTTCATGCATATACTTTTATAGATTTGTATTTTAAATAAATATGTATACAAAAAACATCAGAAATATTGGCAAAGTACACAAAATGAGAATGGAACTAACTCACATTTTGAATAAAATTGTGCTTTGTGGCAATGAATAAATAAAAATGTCAAATGTAAAAAATAAATGATTTTAGTATAAATAGAATATGAACGGTAAATCAGTACTTATTCTATTTCAGATGAACTCGATTTGTTCCTGGGAAAACAAAATGGTGTTACACTTTTTTCATTTTCTTATACTACTTCTCATTGCCTTCCAGGCCAAATAAATGTACTTAGTCCAAGAAATTTGATTAAACATTTTTATTTCTAGTATATTTACAAAATGAGAAATTTATTACTTGCATTCCAAGAAGAACTTCAACATTTCAGTAGAAGAAATAACAAGTAGTTGTTGACAACTATAATGTAAACAAAAATATTACTTGTTTTTTGTTTTTGCTATATTTTTCGATGTACAGAGTCGGCATAGTCATCAAAACAATATACATATCTGTAGATAGATGAGTACTTCTCATTCTATTCTAATTAGATTACAAAACAAGGGAAAGTTTTGTTTGTTTGTTAATACCCTGAACATGTAACAATTTGAAAAAGTACTTTCCAAAGTAAAAGTTGTACACTAAAAGAGTGACAATGATAACACCTTTATGAAATATAATGAATAATAAAAGTTATGAAAAATATATATTATTCAAAAGAAGCAGTTACTAGAATTGAAATCAAAATGGAATAAAATAGAAATTACTATCGAGAAAAGCAACTTTATCGCATTTAAAAAAATACTTTCCAAAGAAACATATAAGATACAAGTGATTCATAGAGGTGTCGTAGAATATTGAGGTATCTATGAAATAAATTACAGAAATAATAGCTGTTATTTCAGTGGTAATATACTGACAATACTGATCAAGGGATCGATGTCAATTGTTATTTCTTGATATTTCATGAAACACCATTTTATCTATAGACAACACTCTGATGTTGAGTATGAATTGAAGTTAATTTCACCAGGTTCATCTTTAAGGAGCAGGTAAAAAAAAAGTATATTTGAATATAAGCTAACACGAGACCTATTTATAAAGTAGTGCTCAAAATGACCTGGGGGAAAAGCTGTTGTGCATTAAACAGTGGTGCATACCTTTCCGTAATTGA
Source organism: Leptinotarsa undecemlineata (assembly GCA_015342065.1). Lineage (NCBI taxonomy): Eukaryota > Metazoa > Arthropoda > Insecta > Coleoptera > Chrysomelidae > Leptinotarsa > Leptinotarsa undecemlineata. The sequence continues at coordinate 3,799 of WOGP01004484.1, forward strand.
TTATTTCAATCAACTATCTAGAACAGTTTCAATTCGATCAGATCAATAAGTTTGTCTATGAGACACATATTGTTATGTCGGATATCATTTTGTTGATATTAAGAGGGATTTCAGGGCATAAATTCTAAGACTCGGTAGTTTTGAATGACGGAGGATTCCTGGTTATTTAAACAAATGGTAATTTATTTGTGTGACTGAAATATGGATTTCATTGACTAATTGAAAAATTGTTCAAAAAGGTAGAAGTTTTAAGCTTATCAATTTTTGAAAATTATTTGAATATCAGACTTTCAATTATATATTTAAAAATGAAGAAAATATTAAATATGGTGAGCATGTCTATCACTGAAAAGTGAGGTAAATGAATAAAAATCCCCAAGTAATTTTCAATATTCCTTTTTATGGTCTGATACTAATAGATGTTTGAAGATCACTTCATTCTTAGAATATAAAAAAGTGAAAAAGAGGATTTGGGAATGGAAACTATTCAACTATTCATTAATTCAACTATTATTTATAATATCTCTTCTGCTTGAAACATCTTGCAAAAGTTTTGATTTAAGACTGAAGTTAATTCAATATTACTCTTGATTTTATTGGTATTGTATCAATTCCCGGAAGTAATTTTACTTTATTATTTTCGATTGTTTATACTGAAATTTGTTAACTTGTATATATATATATATATATATATATATATATATATATATACATATGAATTATAAATCAACTTTTTTTTTTCGATTTGCAAGAAAACAATTATTCAAAACCCTTTAATTTTTTCTTAACCATTCCAAAGTATTAGTTTATTCAAAATGTGCCCATGTAAATATGCCTCAACTAACTTGCTTGTTTTTTGTTTTCTTTTGCTGGCCGCAGCCTAAAGAGGTACAAAAAGACGTATCTGAAGTAAGTAAGTCACAATCAAATCTATCACCATTCTCTCAGCCGGTAGCTCCTTCCTTACGTAAAAGACTAACCGCACATAGCCCTACATTATTGCATGACGATATGATAGAACTGCAGAAATTGACATCGGACGACTGTGATAAAAAACAATCCTTTTCGGCTAAGAATAACAAGGTTTATTCCTGCAGAAACCATAGCGCCGAAGATTTTCGTTTCTCCAGACAAGAAAGTGTAGATAAAAAGAGTTCCTCTCGAGAAAGTTCTGATCTGGAGCTGGAAACTTATATAGGCAAGCGTAGGCAGAAGAACGTTTCATACAAAAACGAGGAAAAATCTCAGCTGATTTGCTACAAAGACAACAACAAAGTCATCACAATAAAAAACGATTCGAGGCATACTAAATATAACACTTTCGATATTGATTGCAAAGAGAAAAAAGGCAAGTTGGTCAAGTATAAATCTTTGGATATACCAGATACGAAGACGGTAGTAAAATACCTAGAACCGAACAGTAAGGTGTCTATATCTGCCGAAGATTTTGGGTCCGACTATCGAGTGGCCAAGTTCGATCGTAAGAAGCATAGACACGACATAATTACGGACACAGTGGATGCTTGGGCGAAAAAAAGTAGCAGAAACGTATTTTCCAATCTGAAAAACTCGCTGTTCAAAGGGAGTGCCGAAAAAGAAGTCCATTATAAACCGTTAGTTTTCGGTGGAACATATCCTATCGACTGTCCTACTTACGACAATAAATCAACTAGGAAACAGGGAGGAAAAAAAGAAAATGAACCCAACAAGTCGAAAGGTCATGCTACCAATTCAAATCCGGCACCGCAGCTAAGAGAATATGGTCCTCCCAGAACTTTCGATATTGATCAACCTATTTAAAAATCTGTTTGATGCAGTAATTTTCGCCTTTTTACTCGAGATTTATATCTTTATTCAAATATAGATTTCGTATGAATTATTTAATCAGTAAATATCAATTGAAATGTCGAAATAAAATGATTAGTCCCAAGTATCCATCAATGCAGCGAATACTAAAGTTCTGGAAGGTAAAAAACACAGAGATAGTCGCATAAAGTATCCAATAGGCATTTAACGGTTTCACCCTGATGAAATATTATGGGAATTTAAAGAATTTTTTTGATGATATAAAATATAAATCAGTTTGTTTGAAGTTGATTGATGGTTGTTTCATGGTGAATTTCATTTCTTCGGACTTCCATTGTATTATATGATATAACATGAATTGAAATCTCTGAAAAGAACAAAAAAAATTTTACATTTAAACAGAATAGCTGAAAATAAAAATTATATTAAGCAAAAAATCTCTGAAGTAAAAATTACAAAGGAATGAAAATAAGCAAAAAAAATTAAATTGAACAATTAAAATGATAATAAAACAATAAAAAGTAAATGACTTCAAGCTAAGATACTTCACGACGTTTCGATTGTTAGTATCCACAATCATCTTGGGGTGATGACTATCATGATAGTGATAGAAATCAGTTGTTTCAAATTCAGTACCAAGTTACCTCATCATAATATGTTAAAGTCTGTTTATCCTCCAAGCTGTCACCCCCTTACCATCGACAACCCTCAGAAGTCGAGCTAAAGATTAATGAAGGATTACTAGGGATTCTTTAGGAAGTAACATTCAGTAGAAATCGTATGTTCTTTAAGAAGTGTTACACTCAACAAATCAACAACTTCATTCAAATGTTCAGAAATATAACTCAATACACTAAGTGTCCCTTATGACCAGGAACTTTCTGTCAGCGGATAGTTTGTTCGGGTTGGCAATCGTGTAAAACATCAAATTCATTTGACAGCGATACCAGATTGTTGCAATTTGCACTTCCTTACTTTGTACTGATGAAAAACCCAACTATTTGTTTCACTGGTTGTCCTTCTCCAGTGAAAGTTCACTAGTTTACCAATGGAAAATGCTATGAAATGCTAAAGCTAAAGCATTTTGTTGACTTCCAGGCAACATAAGCACTTAGACGATTCTCTTGTGGAGAGTGTTAGGGGCGTTGAAAGTTTCGTCTAGCATTCCTTCCAAGAATTTATTATCCTTAATTTCTGTTGAAATTAATTTACTCACTGTGTCAGATTCTCTTTTGTTTATCTTTTCTTTCAATTATTTCTGTTGAAATTATAAGTAATAATTTTTATAGGCCTACCAATGTACAGTAACGCCAATAGGAATTTTGAATCAAACTCTTGCTGAAAGTATCAAAAAATATACAGACGCCAGAAGTATTATGAATTGTTTGAATGTATCTGATTTTTTTGACATATATTCAGGAAAATAGTGTTATTCCTCCATACAGTGATCATGACAATCAAAAACTCAACTCGGTAATAATATTTATAACAATTTTTCACGGCTTCAAACATAGAGTAGTATATAAGTTTTATATGTTCATACAAATTCTCATAATGTTTTATCTGATGGAGAAAGCAGTAGAATAGTTTACTATAGCTTGAAGTAACCAGTATTTTTTTTATCTTCCATAACTGAAATAAAAGTAAGGAGATGTGCCATTTTTATAATAAGGGCACGAAACTTCCTTTGAATTCTCTTTTTTTTTTATTCTGTATCTTTTTTTAAGGAAGTTCTTATTCATAAAATCAATATTTTTCCGGTGCTGGATAGCCTTAAGCTGTTTTCAATATAAGCAATGATTAGATAGATGATTAGAGATCAACGCTTCTTTCACAATTCCCTCATATATATTTTAAACCCAATAAAGTCTTGATTTAGTTTTAATAGAATCATTGTTTTTGTTGAATTGAGAAGGACAACAGGAATTTGTAGAAACTCATGTTTTTAATTCGCAAATTTTGCTAACCGAATTCTCATCATTTATTTTACTTTTTTGTACGAGACTGTGATAGTCTGAACACAACTTTTGCAAAAGTATGTATTCATCATTGTTGTGATATGTATTGAAGTGTTATATCTATGATGAAATATTTTTTAGATGTCATGTTCCAGGTGAACATTTGCACTAATTGTATTAACATAGATCGAGGCGTACCTTATAGATTGATGGCATTGCAGTGATTTCTGTGTGGATTCGAATTCAAATTTGAGAGTAAATAACCTATTACTATCCACGATAAAGATGTAATTTTCTCTATAAATTTTATTTAGGACTCTTGGCTACACGATAGCTTCATCAGTTACTGGTGTAAATGAATATTACTTAAGCTTTCTCCCAACACCAAACCGAGGAAGATCTGACTCGAAGATGATCATTTGGTTATCGAAACACATGTTGAAGTATTAAAAATAACGGCTTGGTGTTGGGAAAAAACTTCAGTAATAGTCATTACTATACCAAAGGTTACAAACAGTGCATCATAAGTTACTGGAGTAACTGATTAAGCAACTTGAATAAAATTTATCGTAAAAGTTCTATAATTATTATCTGGATAGTGTTATTAATTTTCATAGAATAGCGGGTCAGAGTATTCATTGCATACCTTTTTTTTGTGTCTTGGATGTCTTTTGTGTCACTGGAGTACTCAACTGTTAAATCTTGTGACTGTAAAATTCTTACCAGAAACAGTAATTACATGAGCCTCAAATCGCAACAATTCTTAACTTTAAATCAAATATATAAAAATTATCTAAAATCAATTTTCTATATTTTTAGATGACTTTATTCATCTATTATCTAAAATCAATTTTCTATATTTTTAGATGACTTTATTTTCTTGTTTCCACATTTTTTGTTCAGATTCTTTTTCAAAATCTAAATTGACAATTGGAAAACAATAACACTATTTTTTTGGTAACAAAATAATTCACAGATGTGATAAATAATTCATTGATAACAGCTAGATCTATTATTTATAATTATTCACTGCTTCGAAAATCAATATAATTCTTGGCTTAAAAAATAAACTGGTTCACATCAAGCAAAGAAATATAATTTAATTAAAAAGTATATCAATAAACAATTAATTTTTCAGATATAATGAAGAAATTGATATTATTAATTTCTCAATATTGGAAAATTGAAGTTTTTCATAAAGACGAACATATCAAAATTTCAAAAGATATATTAGTTATTGGAAATTTAAAAAGGCTTAGAATACACTTGATTCCAAAATTAAATATGATTTGAATTAACTTGGCATTGCTTGTGCATTACTAACGCTTTCTCTAGAAACAGGACATAGATTGAATTTTTTAGAGCAAAAAATTCACATTCAGAAAAAAACGTATCCGATAGGATTTTTGAAAATGATTCAAATTAACAAAGACCTAAATAGTATGAATAAAATAACAGAGATTTAATGAAAATCTAAGTAATCAATCTGGAAAGACAGAAAAGTTGTGGAAAAGAGGATTATCTCGTTTGTTGAAAATTTTCAATTGGAAATTAGCCTGTCACCGTTTACAGAATTTTAACCAGTATATTCTACTATCTCGCGAACAATGAGAATGTGTGCATACCTATTAATGAAGAAAAGAGAAATGAAACTTTCTATGTCTTTACCACTTTTATTTGTAACTAACGTTAAGTTTATTGTATAAGTTTGAAAATGTCCGTATAGGACGAAATTGCAGTAAAGTTAGTTACAAATAAAAGTGGTAAAAATTATTGAAAGTTTCATTTCTCTTTTCTTCATTATGGTTTCCTACCACTTAGTAACGACTACATCCATCAATTCAGCATACATATTAGCTTGAAAACTTTAAAATGTTGGATTAACGAATATTTACTTTTCAACATGCGATTCCTATCATGTAACAAAACACGCAACTTTGTTGTATAAATTTGTTCTATAGAAAATGTGAAAAATAATAATCAGAAGATGTCCCAATAATTCCATTCAAATGAATTGCTTCCTACTATATATCGTTGTTTGTTAATTTCATTTGGTTTTTTATTTTCCCATCCCAGGCATATCCTGCATTTTATGGTCCCAAAATTTAAGGTTCTTGTAAGGTTATTTTGCTACTTTTGTAGACCTGGTAGAACATATTATTTGGACTACATAGAAATTGTAGATATACAACATAGGACTTGTAGACTGCAAGCCTTTTCTAATTAGAAGAGGGCATATGATGATAAAATGTGTTGCAACCTTATACCGTCAGTTGTAGGTGGTGGTACATGAGAAAATATTTGAAAAGTAATAACCAAAGTTGGAGGAATTTGCTAGAAGGTCTTGTACGACTTTTGAAAATTCAGATACTGTGTCTGGAATTTTCTCCAATCAAACGCTTTACAAAAATAATGTGAGCAAAAATAGGAAAAAATTTCATTGTCGGAAAAGTGATATTTATATGCAAAGGTGATGAACTCCTGTATGGCTTTTCTGAAATTGGGAATATAAAAAAGGGTATTTTTTCTTCTTGCCATGTACTCCCAAATTAGTTGGTTTATGGGGCGGTAAGTTTATATCTTTAATATAGAGATCACTTTAAAAAAAATATTTTCTTCCTGTCCCATTTATTCTGTGCCACATTTGGTTAGGAAAATCTCAATTGTGATTAAATTCACATTCATATAAAAGTTGTACAAATCCTTTTGGCAAATCACTTCCAACTTGGGTAATTATTTTACCTTTTCCAACATTTTCTCGTACGCCAAAACTGACAGCTCGAGGCTGAAAATAATTTTTTACTTCTGGACTTCACTAAAAATCAAACATTCTAGAGATGATACCCAATGAAAATTTAGTATGGGTTTGAAGTCTATTATACCTATGTTGTTTCACCGTTGTAGCCGACTACATCTGTAGCCACTTTCGTAGCTTTTGAGCTGAATAGCTCTTTATGTATTCACAGAAATCCACAGAAATTGTTACAAGTCAGTTTGTAGACCTCGCTCACAACCAGCTTTAAATCGATGATGTTAATGTGTCAACACTCCCAGTTGTTAGGATTTTATTCAATGTTGACACTCGTTTGAAGAAGTGTTTTGACACAATCATATACGTACTTGTTGTATTACATAGTATTTAGGTTAAATGTTGTTGGATAGTGGCAGGTGAAAATATGTTATATTTTGTGAATTTACAGCTTGTAACTTTTTTATGTTCATTAAATTGAAATGAGAAATGACGTTTCATTTATTCAAGAAGTTTTCTGTTGAAAGATTTTTGTTTGGTAAAACGTATTCCATGGACTTTATTATTAACAAGAACAAGTAACTTTCTGGCCAATGGGAGTTACCTCAATTTATTTCACAATACAATCTAGATATCAGTTCAATGAGGTTTGTCCTGAATAACTGGAAAAGATGGCATTGGAATATATAGCTAAATAAATAACGGACATGTGGAGTACAATCTCCAATCGCTGTCCTTTGGAACTGGATATTTGGAAAGGAACTAGCTTTCGCTAAGGGAAAAACGTATTGGATATAAGGTTGAGATTACTATTTGTTTATATATATAAAAACATAAATAAAATTATAGCCATGCTTATATTTCGAAAATACCACAAAATATGAAGAGTTTTCAAAGAAATTAGTTTTTAGAACATATTTCCATTATTGTGATCCTTTTGTGAAATTTACATATTTTTCAATGATTGTTTTAAGAACGGTGGTGCATACACTTGAGTCTATAACTATACACTTTTTTTGGTTTATTATATTTACATGAACAAATGCTAATACCATAAACAGTCTGTCTTATGATATTATTTTTGATATTGGTTTTGGGATTGAAAAAAGGAGGTACTAAGGTATTGATAGTGTGTCAAATGTTTTTCAATAATTCCACTCTTAATTTTCAATTATTCTAAATATGTGTTGAGTTTTTCCTCGGATGATTCAAAAAACTAATTTCAATCCAAATAAAGTGTCTGGTTTGAATCAATTCACACCCGGTACATATAAGTCCACATGTTGAAAGCTAGTTACCTATACACAGTTGTGCAAAATCATCTGAGGAAATAAAAAGGTTGTTTTGTTTAGCACACTGTCGAAATTTATATTTCACATTTTTATGAAGAATGTTAGGCTCCTAGTTTATCATGTACAGTGATCAAAATATACTTAATACTCATGACTTTCCATTCACTTTAAGAAGTCAAATGCATTTATATCGCTTCAAACTATAAATATGAATACGGTTTTAAATCAAAGTGCGCATATAGTGTTTTGTTAAGGAGCAAGTGTGTGACAGTTGTTCTACCTGTTCTGTTCGTTAACATGGATATATTCGTGTCTCCTCACAATCGTCAAAACTTCGTTCAAATTCTCCACATTTCTTAGAATAGACTAATTCCCCATAACATTTAGCTTGTCTTGCTTCTTACTTCATATCATTCCTGGCACATCCACATAATATAGGTAATTGTCGCTTTCTATACCATTCCACAGGAAACTCTGCAGCCGCAAATTTCCCTTCCTAATCAACCAGGAGGTTCAAAGGAGGATATTGAAGAGAAGACCGCAGATGTTCCCAAAGAAAAACCGGTGGCAAAGGTGCATAGTCCAGCCCAGGAAAAAACGCAAAGTACTGGTTGGTTCGGCGGAATTTTCAGCAGGCTTGCCCTTAAACCGAAAAATCAGATGAAGTTGCCGGATGATAAAAATCCTAAGGTTAGTGTGACAGTATACATGTGGGTTTTTCGAAATGGCAACATTATTCACTGTGACTTTTAAATAACTACCTCGTAATAAGTAGAGATAACTTTTGAGGGAGTAACCGAGAATGTTAGAACTTTTTCCATTCTCTAAACAGTTCATTGAACTAAAATTAATAATACAGAAATTCATAAAGTATGGTTACTAAGAAAATTTATCATTATTGGCATCGAAAATGAGATTAAGATTTTATACATATTAAATGAAGTAACCCTCATATGTACACTAGTTTTTACCCACAGAAGAAAATAACAATAAATATAGAAACATTCCAAACAGCTGAAACTATAATCATTTGGATTGTTTTGTCGTGACTGTGAATAATACAGTGCGACGGTATTACGGTACTAAGGGTTGGAACTTCATTACTGAAATGCTAGATTGACGTTAAAGTAGCTAGATTTTGAGATTTTTTTTACAAACAATTTTTTTATCTTACATAAAGATTTTTTTTTAAATAAAAAGTATCCTATGTTACTTCTAATACCTCCAAGAACGTGTACAAAATTTCATGATGATCGGTTGAGTAGTTTTCTCGTGAAACCGTAACAAACAAACTTACATTCGCATTTATAATATTAGTAGGGAAGTAGGGATTATTTGAATGAATACAGATTTGAATAGTCATACAAGTTGATGTACAACATTTTTACTATCATTCTCATGGCATTTACAAATATGTACTTACATAATATAATTTGTGAATCTGTATTAAAAAAAAATAAATAAAAACAGAACTGTCAGTTAGCTAAGAAATGTCTTTTGATTTGTTAATTTGGCAGTTGAATATATCTAGGACATAACTAACAGAATTAGAGGTATCGCACATTGTATAAATTGGAGATTTTTTCATTATATTTGTACGTGAAGTGTTGAGATAAAATGTGACACTATTCCTAGATGACCGTCTAGGAACCCAAAAATTTAACATATGTAACAGTTGAGAGCAGGTGATGATATTGTTTATGACCTTGAATAAAAAAAGAAATGAATAACATTTATGCCTTACCTCGAGACTACAAAAATTGTGAGTTACAAGCAATTCATAATAGGGTATTCCTACAGTAGGATACGTACCTTCAAGTTTAAAAGACATATATTTTAGGAAGCGCTGTAGGGCTTCTAGTTGATTTATATGAACCTGATAGTAGGGACTCCACACGACAGATGCATATTCCAGCGTAGATCGAACAAAAGTGAAAAAAAGTAATTTCAATGTTGAAGTTTTTTGTATTTCTAACTAAGAATCCATACATGCGATAAGCTGCTGTTAGAGTAGTATCAATAAGTTTATTGAAAGAGAGGGATGAATCAAAAGTAACACCTAGATCAGTGAGTGTGTCACGACGCTCCAGAACTTGATTGTTTATTATGTAGTTGTGTAAATTCAAGTTGGTTCTCAGTGAGTAAGACATTACATTACATTTGGATATGTTGAGAGATAGATTATTCTTTCGACACCATGTAGCAACGCGATTTAAAGACGTTTGCAATCATTGACATTGCAATGATTTGCAATCATTAGAACATGATATATTGTGATAGAGTTTCAAGTCATCTGCGTATAAAAGGAAATTGACATCAATATCAGCTCCGATATCAATAATGAACATATTGAATAGTGTGGATCATAGATTTGATCCGTGT
>WOGP01004485.1:0-13983 GCA_015342065.1 Leptinotarsa undecemlineata
AGGAGTTATTGTTATATATCTGTAGTTGTCACAATTATCAGCATCACCTTTCTTTAGAATAGGGGTTGCTCTCCCCAGTTTTGAGTGTGATGGAAACTCTCCCTTTACCAGGCATATATTTATCAGATGTGTGAGAGGTTCTGCTAAAATTTCAGGAACGAGTTTTATTAGTTTCGAACTGATATTGTATGCATCCATACTACTATAATTTTTTAAGGTTCTCAAAAGTGTTAAAATTTCGTTCTCGTTTGTGGGTCTCAGGAATACCGAGGTTTTTACATAAATTTTCAAGCCTTACACTTTACGAACATTTCGTGATTTTTTAAAATAAAGTTTGTGGTGGTTATCTTTATAAAGCCAAGCATTTTCATAGATTTTTGAATTACAGCGGAAATGTGTGATTTATAGCTAAGAGTGGAGTCTAGGATCACACCTAGATCTTTGGTTTCAATAGCAGAATGTAAGGTACGATTATTTATACTATATTCGAAAGTGATTTGGTGATGTGTTAGATGAAAGCGAAGAATTTGGCATTTGGAGGCATTCAAACACATACCATTTTGTGAACACCAAATCGATAGGCAATCTATATCGTTTTGTTGACACAATGTGTCAGCTTCACTTTTAATTATTTTAAAACATTTTAAATCGTCGGCAAATAGTAAGCTTTTCTTTCATGAAAACAGCTGATTAGATCGTTGATAAAAAGATTGAACAACAGTGGTCCCAAATGTGAACCTTGTGGAACACCCGATGTAACTGCGATGGTATAAGAATAGTAATGATTAACTCTAATAATTTAGAATCTTTTCATAAGATAGCTCTGGAGCCACTGCAATATTTGCCCAGCATACATTTTTTTGAAATTGATTTTAATTGTTTTGTTATTTTTCAGACCAACATTCGTTCACAAATTCCTCATAAAAAACACAATCGAGGAGAGTATTCACCAAGCTACTACTTCCAATGCTGAAAACTGGGATAAAAGTAAAGTGACACTGCAGCATTTGGTCAACCTTTTTGATACATCGGTAGAGGCAGTAGAATCCCAAAATTCAGAGGTGTCTCCTACTGATATACTTGAAGAATCCACTCTCGATAACGATGAAATTGAAGAAAATATCAATTCGGGGATATCTTCTAGTGAGTCTATAAGTGATGGGTGATCTCATAAAACGGTTATGCAAAATCTCAGGTTGACGCGAGTAGAACCATCACCAATAGTTATCATCTTGTCTCTCTGATTTAATGATTGTTTTATGTGTGTTCGAGAATTAGGTGTGTATGTTGTAATTATTATGTGTATAGCCATGTTTTCTGAATGGTGAATATTTTAATTATTTTCGTTTTAGTTGTCAGTTTTTCAAAACAATAGATTTGGAGAATATAAACGATTGATCCGTGATTTTCAGATTAGTAAAACATACTGATAAGGTTTATTTTGATTTTCACTAATCTTGTTGGGGAAAATTGTTGTATAGCGAAACACGTGTTGCGGTGTAGTAAACCTTTTAAAGTGAAAATCAAAGTAGATCTTTTTAGTGAGTTTGAATATGGATCTTCATTAAGTATCGGCCTGTTCCATTCAATTTTTCAGATTAGTGTTGAAGTAATAATAGCTGTAGAATTAGAAACAAGTTCAATTAAAAAACTTTCTAGGAAACTGAGTAAATCTAAGGAAATAAAAAAAATTATGAACAGCTGAAAATAGAAGAAACAATATCAAACATATAAAATATATAAAAAACTCAAAATGTTTAATGCCTTTGTCATTTTTTATTTGATTTTGATTGTAATGGTTCTTGATGAGTTTTGATTTTCATCATCTGTAAACAGGAATCATGTTTAGTACTTTTTGGCAAATTAACTTGTTATAAGGCAAGAGTTATAAACAATATGTGAAATTATTTGTATTTATACCTTCAATCCGAATATAATTTTATTTGTTACTATGCAATTTTTGAATTCATTAATTTGCTAAGAATCTATTGATTTGAAACGAAGCTTTTGGATTTTTCCTGATAAATCATGTTCACTTCCATCTTGTGATTTCTGATTCCATTTTTTTAATATTTTTTCTAGATTAAATGTAAGTTTTAAGAATACAATCAGTATTATTTATTTTTCTTTAATTTAGCACAACTATTTGATTTGTAACATATTTTCACCAACTTTTTCAAAAAGTCATTTATACAACACAGGCAAATTATAATATATGTATATTGATTTATTATTTTTTTAAATTTCATCATTAATATAATTGTTAGCAATTATAAGTTGTAGGTCACAATTTTTTATATTTTTCATTGTTGATGTGAAGGTGAGATATGCTGTAGATTTCTCCTGATATATAATACAATCTAAATGCTGAAAACCAGTAAAACCTAAAGTCACCAGAATATTTGTTTGAATATAGTTAACTATGTTTTTTGGTGAATGTTACTATATATAAAAAAGTGTTGATATGAAATCCATGAGAAAAAAATTTAAATATTAGAACCGAAATATTCATTAAAATTAGTGAAAAAAATGTTGAGATATTAAAAAACGAGAAGACTAACAATTAATATAAAATCTAAAAGTATAAAAATGATAATATGCAAACAAAACAAATTATTGTGACACAAAATGAAAATTTATTCATAAATGGGTTGAAAAATGGGTAAAAAAAAGATACTTCACGATGTTTCGATTTTGGATACTGACAATCGAAACATCCTGAAAAGTAGCTTAATTTTAAATCTATATATTATTATTTTTTATCGTCATTTCTCTCCAATTGTTATTTTTATTTGTGAATTTTGATGTTTCACGCATTGGTCAACCCATTTACTCTTTCATTTTTATTTTGAGTCATTATGTGGATATTTTCATTACAAATTAACTTTTTTCTTTTAAATTTCATACCATATGTTCATTGTAAATTTATTTTTTAATATCATCATAGATTTTAAATTTGACAACACTTATTTAGACAGTGAAATTTCTAACTCTACGAAATTTTCATGCAAGATGTACACATTTTCGTAAAGAGTTTATCTTGGAATTAATTGTTTTCTTCCTTCCTTTAGAAGTAATAGACATTTTTGTATGAAAATGGAGAAGAAGTATGCCAAAAATTTTCTTTTCCAAATACTTTTCTTTTCCAAATACTTTTCTGTGCTATACATTTTTCGTTTTGAATAAAATGTTTCAATATAAAACTAATTAATCAAATGCTGCTTGAGAAAGTTATTGTCCACTTGAACAGGTGTTGCGATTTTGTAAACCTTTCATAATGAAAATAAAAATAAATCTTATTAACATATATAAATCCATATTCTTGTAGATCAGACTTTGGGCTTCACTTGGTAATGATATTTAATTACCAAATCAGGTGCAACAAATTGGTAACTAATTAAAATCATATTTGAATCATTACACCACCAATAATGTTCACCTTATATTAAAATGTTTTTGTGAAATGGAGCTTGTATTCTATTTATTTGGTTGTGATTTTTATTGGTAGTCCTTTATATTTGTATATTAGTTTTAATACATTTCAATAATTTTTGTCTACAGGCAATGATTTTTTACAATAAATTTTAATATTCCATATTTATATTCATTTTCTAAGAAAGCATAGAAGTGTCATAATTTTTATTGTTTCTTGAAATTTCTGACTTCAAAACTCGAAATTTCGACTTTGAACTCATCGTTTAGTTAGGGGTTCGACTCAGTGCACCTTGAACTCACTATTTAAGAACTCTTTCATTCGGAGAACTGCATTTATGTGGAATAAAACTCCCTAAGAACGTTTTTTCAAATCGATTTAATCCCCAGCGATTCAAATCCAATGTGAATTGCTCCTTGTGTACATGTGATTTCTAGTACATTATATACATTATTTATTCATATTCATATGTTATTCATATATACATTATTTATCCTCTTGGATATTATTAAAAACGTGAAAAATACATTTTCCTTTGTACATGATAATATCGGCATGAATTTGTAGAAAAAATATTTCTACCACTGGAATTATAATTAATTTCAGACCAGCTAGTATTAATATCTATATACTGGCTGGGCTGAAAAGTTCGAGCCTACGACATAGATGGCGCTAGTCTTATAGCATTTACCGCTTTTTCTGTTAGTAGCAACATTTAAAAGAGAGCAGTTGAAATTTCATGATATCCTACTCATAAGTTTGTGAATTATTGTGCTAAGAGTGTCACTATATTTGTTATTTTCAAAACAATAGATCAAAAACAACTTTACAATGTTTCTTGATGGGAAAAAATACCGTTCAAGCTAAGCGGTGACTTGAAAAGTGTTATAAGGACTCTGCTTCATCAGAAATAACAATTAAACGTTGATTTACTGACTTGAAACGTAGTCGTAGAGACACCGGTGATGCGGAACGCAGTGAACGTCCAAACCAGGCAGTAACATCAGAAAATGTGAAAAAAAAGACAAAATCGTTTTGAATGATCGAAAAGTGAAGTTAGCTGACATTGTAAAGATATAAAAAAAAACCAGAACGACTTGATGATTCTGAGCAGTGTCTGGCCATGTTTTAACGTAACAAACTGGATTTTTTGCGTCGATATATGACAATGGGTGAAACATGGATCCATTACTTCATTCATCCGGAATCAAATCGATCAGCATCTAAGTGGAGAGCAACTGGTGAACCTCGTCCAAAGCGTCCGAAAGTACAACAATCGGCTGAAAAGGTTATCGCCTCTATATTTTTGGATGTGCGTGGTGTAATATTCATTGACTATCTTGAATAGGGAAATACCATCAACAGTGAATATTATATAACCTTATTGGAGCGTTTGAAGGCCCAAATTGAAAAGAAACTACAGCATATGGTGACAACATTCTGTTTCATCAAGACAACACACCGTGTTACAATTCTCTCGAAACAATGGCAAAACTACATGAATTGAACTTCGAATTTCTCCCACATCCACTGTATTCGCCAGATTTGGCTCCCAGCGACTACTGGCTGTTCGCAGACATCAAAAAAATGCTCACCGGTAAAAAAATTCGCTCGAATGAAGAGGTTATTGCTGAAACTGAGGCCCATTCTGAGTCAAAAGATAAATCGTTCTACAACAGTGGTATTGAAATCTTATTGCGGCATTGGAATGATTATGTGGCTCTTGATGGAGATGTGATGGAGATGAATAAAGCCAATTTTGAATAAAAACAGGTTTTCTTTCCAAGGCCCAGAACTTTTTAACCCATGTTGTATTCTTCAATTGAGAAGTTATTACCTATTTAGGTATAATAAATGTCAATGCGTCTACATGCCAAGAAGCAATTTTATTCACCGTCTATACAACCCTGCTCGTTTCTGATGAAGTCATAGGAAATGTGATCAATGATGCTAATAAAATATTTGAAAATACTTCTCGATGGCTGGAAGAGAACAAATTTACTTCCAAACTTAGCAAAAACTACTTTTATTGAGTTTTGTATTTCCAGAAATGAAAATGAAACTCACTGAATGCTACTAGTTGGTAAAAATAGTGCTATTGAACAGGTAATTTTAACAAAATTCTTAGGTTCCCATCTATCGGTGAACTGTTTGTACATACTGTTATTACGTTTTTATCCATGGGTTCTCCAATAATTGACTACATTGAATAATCAAACTTAACTTTACTTCACTTGAAATACAACGAACACTTCAACTATAAAAAATTCAAATATTTGAATTTCTATAGCCTTATTAGATCACTTCGCGTACTGCACTGTTACGTCCACTTTACTGTGTACTTGACTGTGTGAATACGCTTACAGCCAGCGTTTATATATCACAATGGAACATCATGAAATTTTCGCTGAAGTTCCATCGACTTCGGTAGCATGTTTCTTGCTGCTTCTTGAGTGGCAGCTACGTCACGTTTGGTTCATGATTGCCAGTGACGGCCGGCGTTATTTCCTTTCGGGCATGATTTACATCAATATATTTCAGTCAAAAAATTACATGTGAAATTACTCATTTGAAAACGGTCGATCACATAAGTTACAGAAGAGAGCTATCAGAATCATAGTTTTCGAAGGCGGAATAAGAACTAATTTTATAAAGATCTTTAGAGAACTAGGTGTACTGATAGTACTTAGTTAGCATAAATAAAATCCCACATAGATACTATTGTAACGAATTAAAGAATTAACTGTATTTAACAAATTTATTTTTGTACAATACTTCACTAACACAACTAATTAATATTCACCACTTAGCAACTACGCCTAATTTATTTCCACAATTTGTTAACCTTTCTTTAAACACACGATTCACTTTCTAGCTACATACTCCCTCTATGGACGGAAAGCGGGGTTTATGTACCCCTAACGATCTTTCTAGATGTATCTAGAGGTCTCTGTTCTCGCCCAGTATTTTCCCGGCGTGTCAGACCGCTTCTTTCGCGATGATGTCATGCGTTTGGGATTTGAGATAACGGTCAGGGCCGGCTTCAGATTCATTACATTTCTCCCTTCTTAAAGACGTTTCGCCCCGAAATGTCATCCTTGGCGTGTGTCGATACCTGCAGGACTCCCCATAACTGCACCGTGAAGTTCGATGGAAGTAATACTCCACAGTCTTCATGCTCGGTCTTGGAAGATGGTTACCGCACACCAAAATCTTGATGTCGCTGGATCTGAAGATCGTTTCCAACATGCTTCTCACAATTCTTCAGTCCAGCCTGTCGAGTCCAAAGGCTAATTTCGGGATTACCAAGTCCACGAGATTCTGGTCGAGCATCGTGTCCTTCAGTCTATTAAGACTCCTCCAGACATCTTCATAGGACGGTTTGTCGCGAGAATGCTTTTTGGTCACCAAGTAGAAGATGTTTTTCTGACACTTCTTCAACTGTAGCACTCCTCCGACTTCAGGATTCTGGTCTCGTAATGTCTGGAGCTGACCGAATTTCTAGTTGAATACCACAGCGATACCCTTCGACATTTGAAGATCCTCTGCCACGCAGTAAGCTAGTGCATAATCAACTGGAACCTTGAAAGGGTCTCATGGCTCTTCTCGAGTTACCCCATGACCTTCTGTCCATTCGAGTATAAGGACATACATTGTTGGAACGTCATTCAATCATCTGATGGTCTGAGGGCGCCAACTTGGTCGTGATTTCCTGCATAAGGAGCCAATCTATTAAAATGGACGACCCTAGGCATTCCTAGAGGTGGCTTATGGATTCGGTAGACTGTTACATATTTTACATTTGGTATTCATAATTGAGTTGACAACGTCGCACTTCGGTGGTCGTCCCTAAACCGGTCAATGAATATTGCGAGCCGGCCAGTATTGAATGGCTCCATTGGATGTATTGTATACTGATTGTTCCAAGAATATTCATTATTACATTAAAGTCAACAAGTGTTCAAACCTTGGCGTTATTATTTAACCAGTCTGATACAAAACAAAACATAACATGGTGGCACCGGTAAAGTGCGCGAGGTTTATGTTTGAATGCAGTAAACAGCAAAAAAAACGACACTGATAAAAACGTTGACTTGAAAAGTTGATAAATTCGTATCTGCTTTATTGTGGCGAACAAACAATTTATATAGGATGGCTGATTTGAAGTCTCCGGAAATGTTTAGTTTTCATGGTGGAAACATTGCCAACAGTTGGAAACTATGGAGACAAAAATTTGAATTTTACCTGCTTGCCAGCGGAATAGCTGCAAAAATAGATGACATCAAGATAGCAACTCTTATGAATTTATTGGGAGACGAAGGAATTCAGATTTATAACACTTTTGCATATGAAGAAGTCGGAGATGATAAAAAAATTAGCTGTGGTTTTAGGAAATTTTGATAACTATTGCAATCCACTTAGAAATCTCGTATATGAACATTTCAAATTTTTTAAACGTGATCAACAATCAGGAGAATCCGTTGATCAGTTTGTAACTGCATTGAGGCAATTGTCATCGTCATGTGAATTCAAAGAGAAGGACGTTCTGATCAGGGATAGGATTGTTTTAGGTATCCGAGATCCCAGAATCCAAGAGAAGCTGTTACAAACGGCTGACTTGCAATTGAATGATGCAATTGCTACGTGCAGGGCCATGGAAACCAGTGTCGCTACCCAGAAGGAGTGAATTGTGCTTCGAGACAGTGTAACTGCCGGGATAGTGATCGAAGAGAGAGCAGTTCAGGAATTTACAGTGCAAAGCAAAATAGTGCAACTGGATATACATATCAGAGATCAAACACTTATAGGAATAGCAATGCAAATTTCATTCAGAGATGCAGAATGTGTGTACAGAATCACCAAAGCGGTAAGTGCTCTGCATTCAATAGAATTTGTTCAGGATGTCGTCAGCGTGGACACTACAGAAGGCTATATCCAAAAAATACAAGAGACATTCATGAAGTACATGATAGTGAAATTTGTGATGTCGAAAGCAAAATCGAGGAAACTTTTGATATTCATCAGGATGATTCTCAATATGAACAAAATATTGTTTGGACAATTGATAAATTAGAAATAGGTTATTTCAATATCTGTTTTGTAGATTCTATTGAGTGGTTTGAAACACTCAAAATAAATGGTATAGATTTCAAATTGAAAGTAGATTCTGGTAGTCAAGTCTATATATTGAATTATTCTGACTTCAATAAATTAAAAATTGGTATTAAAAAACTTTCGACAACAAAAACAACATTGTCTTCATACTCTGGACATAAAATCAACGTGATGGTCCCGTGTTTTTGATGTGTCGTTATAAAGATACAATCCAGTCTTGTCAGTTTTATGTTGTGAATTCAACAGTACCTAAATCTTTACTTGGTTTACCGGCAGTACGAGATTTGAAAATAATAAAAAACTGTAATATAAGTAAGGTTAATTATGACTGTGTTGTTAATGATGAACTAAAAGCTATTTTGGCGGAATACAAATGTGTATTTTCTGGTATTGGAAAAGTAAATAGGATATGTAAAATAACTTTATCAGAAGATGCAGTTCCAAGTATTAGTGCAACCCGAAAAATTCCAATTACATTAAAAGACAAAGTGAAGAAAAAACTTGATGATATGGTTTCAAATAATATTCTGGTTCCGGTAACTGAAAACTGATTGGGTTAATCTAATTATCATAGTTCCGAAAAGTAATGGAGATTTACGCATTTGTATGGACCCGCGTAATTTGAATAAATATATAAATAGAGAATTATTCCATATACCAACGCAAGATTATTTATTT
This sequence comes from Leptinotarsa undecemlineata, assembly GCA_015342065.1. Taxonomy (NCBI): domain Eukaryota; kingdom Metazoa; phylum Arthropoda; class Insecta; order Coleoptera; family Chrysomelidae; genus Leptinotarsa; species Leptinotarsa undecemlineata. The sequence goes on from WOGP01004485.1 coordinate 9,227, forward strand.
TCTCAGTTGTCTGGAGCAAAATTTTTGACATTATTGGATGCTTCCTCAACATTCCTTCAAATTTCTTTAATATATGAGAGCTCTTTATTATGTACGATAACCACTGTTTTTGGAAGGTATCGCTACCTTCGTTTACCTCATGGACTAACCTGCTCTCCGGAAATTTTTCCAAGATTTACATATGATTTGTTGGGAAATTTAGAAGGAGTCATATCATACTTTGACGATATTTTAATTTTTGGAAAATCAAAGAAAGAGCATGATTAAAATTTTAAATTAGTTTTGAATAAAATTAAAAAGAGTGGTTTAATCTTGAACATGGAAAAATCCAAGTTTTTCACAACTGAAGTGAAGTTTTTAGGCCACAAAATCAGCTCGAACGGTATCGCACCGGATAAACAAAAAACCAAAACAATTCAGGCGATGAATGCTCCAAAAAACAAAAAAAACTTCAACGCTTTTAAGGAACGGTTGTTTGCCTAGCAAAATTCATTCCGAATCTATCACAAGAGAGCAGCGTTTTGAGAAAATTGTTAAGTGAAAAAAATGAGTGGATATGGACTAGAAATGAACAATACTGTTTTGACAGAATAAAACATTTTATAAAATCATCGGTGACTTTATCCTACTTGGATCCTAAAAACCCGGTCACTCTCTCGGTTGATGCAAGCCCATATGGCTTGGGCGCTATGATAAGTCAGGAAAACAAACCAATAGAATTTGCATCTGTTTCCTTAGCTGAAACACAGCAAAGATACAATCACTTTGAAACAGAACTATTAGGATTGGTTTTTGGTTGTGAAAGTTTCAATTTTTACTTGTTTGGTCAAAGTTTCACCATTGAAACAGATCACAGAGACCATTACTGGGATTATTGAAAAAACCGATAGATGAAGTGTCGCCAAGAATACAGAGATTAGCCATTCAATTGTTAAGATATCACTTCACGCTATGTATAAATAATTTGAATACTATATTGAATCATAAAACGGATACTACAAAAAAGTCAAATGTGATTCATAATATTCCTTGAAACAATTGTAATTTGAATTATAATGAAACAATATCCAGAATTCTTAAAGATAGAATAACTTCACAAAAAAGTGATATGAAGGTCAATAAGAAATCATGTGCTAATATCAAAGTTTTACATACAGAAAAAATATTTTCAAACGCCTTCTTCTTGAAATGGTTGAAGTTAATAAGGCTTCTGATTGTATGAATAAGAAAACTGATATTTATAATCTCAACAGTATATACAGTAACTTACTGGAACTACAACAAAAAACATTATTATGATAAAATGGAAATTGTAGCAATCAAACCTCTCTTCAGAGTCAAAGATTATCAAATCATTATGCCCATTGAAAAATGAAATTTATGTGAATGTATGGCATTTGGCAAACTAAAAAATCCATTCATATTAACTTTCTTTCGTCAGTTTATATGTTCAATTTATTGTTTTCACAGTAAGTATGATTTGTATTATTATTTGAATGCAAAAAGCCTCAATAAATTATATATAAAAAATATATATAAAAACTCAGTAAATTATAGGTCCTGAAGAAGCTTCCTATTAGAAGCGAAAGCTTGGTAAAGCTTTGATTTTTTGACTGAGAGACACCTTTGTAATAACATGTTTGTATATTAGGTGCTGGCTGTTAGATAAAATAAATAAAAAATAAAAAAAATAATGTAGTTCATGAAAGAATCATTCCTAGTATTGTAGAAGAATTTCTCAATAAACATTACATAGAAGGGTTTTTTAAATTCGAGTGATAAAAAGAAGTAGTATAGAATAGAATATATTCGCCATTAAACATTTCACAATTACATTGCATTATATCACACTTATCACACTTATTTATCAGATTAGTCAAACCTGAGCACTAAGACGTATATAAAAAAATATATAGATACATACATGTACATTACAAAATGGAAGAAAAGCATCTTATTGCTTTATATTAGAGATTAAGAATTCTTGCACAGAATAAAGTGCATATTTTGCTAGGTGACTGTATAGTCTCGATTTAAATGTTTGCAGACTGTATTTATTTCCAAATAGTTTGACTGCATGGTTATAGTAAATGATGCCTTGATAACTCGCAGAGTTCTGTCCCACCGCCAAACGAGGTAGTCTCAGTTCATTACCCCTTCGAGTGTTGTAGTTATGGCACATATTATTTTTTGTGTAACGAGATTAATTTTTTTCATATTTACATCTACTACATAATTGTACAGGCAGGGAAGAGTAAGTATGGACAGCTGAGTGAATATGTTCTTACATGATTCTTTATACCTAAGTCCAGCTAGGCATCTTATCACTTTTTTTGGAGTTTAAATGCTTTCATGGCATGAGCTGAGTTTCCCCAGAAGGGCAATCCGTAAGATAAAATAGACTGCACAAGTCCATAGTATATTAATTTTAGCACTTCCATCGAGACAGTTCCACGTAATTGTTTTATTATAAAACATATGCTGCTCAGTTTTGTTACAATATTTTCTATTTGTACTTCCCATGTTAGTTTTTGATCGATGTTTAGACCTAAATATTTGAAGTGACTTACATGCTCAATGGACTTGCTATCCATTTTTATAAGAGGACAAAAATTATAGGAAATGTTTTTCTGCTGGAAAATCATAAATACCGTTTTGGTGACATTGACTGTTAACCCATTATTTTCACACCACTTGGAGAATTCATGTGATACTGCATTTGCTGCTTGTACGGAAAGAGATAACTCGTTTCGTGCTACCATTTGAGTTGTGTCATCTGCATAGATTATTGTTTTTTGTTGCGACATATTTGAATTTTCTATATCACTCATGAAGAATATAAAAAGAATTGGAGCCAGGGTTGATTGTAACAGAAGCAGGATGTGACTTCATCGAATCAATCATTACCACTTGTATTCTAATTTTTATATATGAGGTAACCCAGTCATTGGCAACTTCCCTGATTCGAATTCTGAGCAGTTTTATCAGAAGTAAGCTATGGTTCACCTTATCAAATGCTCTAGTTGAATAAAAAAATAAGCCAACTGGAATCTACTTGTTATTGAGACTAATATATATGCTATCACAAAGTGCATTCATTGCTATTGAAGTTGATCTTTGCTGCCTAAAGCCATGTTGGCAATTAGGAATAAATTTGTGGTACTCGATGAAATTCATAAATCTCATATAATACCTATAATCGATGACTTTTGCAACTTGTGATTGAAAGCAAACATTACAGTAGTTAGACACTTGAGTTTTAGTGCCTTTATTTTTATATATAGGGACAGACTTCGACATTTTTAGTGCTTCCAGATATATTCCTTCTATGAATGATTTATCTATTATATGCGATATAGGATAGCAAATTATGTTACTTACAGTTATTAAAGCTTTACCATGAATTTCATCTATTCCAGGCGTTGGCGTTTTAGTCGTTTGCATAATTATATCTTGCACTTAAATATAGGTTGTAGGATACAGAAATAATGAAATATTGGAAAGGGGTGATAACTTAAGTTCATCAATATTGGGGTTGACTTTTTAAATTCCCAGGAAAATTCATTGAAGTGATTAACAATTCTAGAAATTACATACATTTCAATTTCAATAATTCATTACATTTAGGTACATTTTTCTTATTCAATAAAATGTATTCATTACTCATTATTATTTTTGCAACTTCAACACCCTTGTTGCAGATTATTGCAATTCTAATTAGTATTTTTGTTGTTAGATTAATTTCACACCAAAAGTTACCATTACACCGTTTAGTTTTAAAACTTCTGAATTGATTTTTTTTCTAAACCTTCTATGAATTACCTTTCGTGACTTCTTGACATTCCAGGTGAAGTTGAATGTGAAGATGGTACATCTCCTTCATCATTAAACGGTGTGGACATACTCAAGTCACCAAGAAACATTCTCCTTACAATGGATCGTCTGTACCAAGCTTTTGGAAAAGCTAGTATTTCCGTTAGTCTCCTCATGTCATATTTAAAAGAGGCTGATCCTATATCAATAATAGCTGAAATTTAAAATTATCAATTTAATTATTGTTCAAAACACACTGACATATTTCTTACTAGAAAACCTAATGACTGCTCTACTCTGATCTCCTCCTTTGCCCTTTGCAGATTCTTGTTTGAAGTTCAGCATTCTAGATCGTGATAAATGAAACTTGACAAACTCTACGTTTATAGAAAGGGAGTCTTTTCGTTCGCTATCAGATAATGGTGACCATTGTGCTTCTTTCAATGCTGATTTTTTGCCTCCATATGGATGAAACACATAAACAGAAAAATCAGAGAGACAACTTGTTACACTCAATCCTCCCACAGCAGTAGCTGCTGTATTAGGTGTTCCATCCCCAAATTCACTACAAAAATTAAACATTCATTACCAGTAATCATGGAAAATTCAAATTAATACATCTGTTAGTAAACATAACTCTAAATGTTGAGGGATATTAAGAAATTCATTATCAGTGATAAAAGATATATGATGGAATTGGCCGATACTTGATGAAAATCCATAATGAATGAAATTACCTGTGCTTATGTCCCAGTTTCCACATTTGAAAAAATATTTAGTAATGGGGAGTTATTCAATGCTAATTTATCATTCAGTAAATTATCCGAATTCCTAAATATTTGATTTCTAAACATTCTAAAAGATTGAGTTTCAAACTCTTCTCTTCTAAATGTAACATGTCGTATTCTTCTCTTCTAAATGTAATATGATTGAACTCATGTCCT
>WOGP01004486.1:0-13983 GCA_015342065.1 Leptinotarsa undecemlineata
ATGGGGTTACTTGAAGAGCAAAGTATCTAAGACCAAACCGGCAAATATTGAGGATTTAAAAGAACGAATAAGACAGGAATGTAGGCTAATTTCCGGCGAAGTGATCAGAAATGTTCAAAACGAGTTTCAGTTACGTTCAGGGTATTGTCAGTTAGCGAATAGATAACATTTTGAACACTTGTTAAATAAAGACTACTGAATTGAATTCTTTTTTTGTATTAGATAATATTTGATAAATATCTTTCAAAAGACATGGAGTAAAAAATTGAAATTTGGCTGTTGAACCCTTTAATAGAAGTCATTAATAAACAGGGTTCTCATTTAAAAAAATTATCGATGACGTCATATCTCATATTTGAGACACAATGTATAATTTTCTTTTGAATTAAAATAAAGGTAATTTAAAATACTAATCGACGTGTCCGAACATATTTCCGAAAGAGACAACACCTTTGATTTAGTGAATTTGCACTGTATATTGTGAACTGTAAAGTAAGTGGGCATACTTGAAGACTGGCCGTAAATCAAATCAAAGAAAGTATTTGATCTTGTCGACGATAGACACTACCTTGCAGTGACGAGTGATCAAACAGCCCGAAACAGGTGTTGCAAGTGTGTTCTAATAATAATTGAAACAGCATATACAGTAATAACTTCCGTGAAGGATCCTGCACTGACATCTGTTGGATATAATCCAACGCCTTTCGTGGTTTTAGCCAAGGAAAGTACTAATTTTTTGAAAGGTATCAGTCCATTGACCTACAGTCTAGGTAAGTTGAAATTTGCCCGTACAAATTATTCTTTTAGATAATTTGATTTATATCCAGTCTTCAAGTATGCCCGCTGACAGCATATGAAAATTGTTTCTTCCCTATACGAGGTATTGAGCAAATTTCGGATATGCGGTTGGTTACCTCGTTCACATACAGATGGGGCAGTGACAAACATGTTGTTTGTCGTTCGCTTCTGCCTAGTTCGAGAAATGATACTCTGAAAGAAATTCGATTTTCTAATTTGGGAAATCATCGACTTCAGGTCGTTGATAGACATTACCTGGCACCGACGAGTGGCCAAGCAGCTGGAAACCGGTCTACAAGTGTATTCCAATAATCGAAAATCGATTCTGGCTGTTGTATCGCCAACAACATATTCGAAAATAACTTCTGTGATGAATCCTGCACTGACACCAATGCCCTTCGTGGTATTTTCCCGGGAAGTAGTTGTTTTCTGATAGGTGTCAGTCCATAAATATACAGTGTAGGTAAATTGAGAATGGCCTGAACGAATTGTTTTTGTAGATAATATATTATTTACCTTCATATGTGTTCAAGTATATAATGTTATATTTATATTCATCACTACTGATATAGCTACGATATCAACAAAATGCATCTAGAATGAAAATTTTATTTTAGAAAATCACCGTAGTTATTAATTTTCAACAAGTAATGGTTTGGGGTATTCATAATTTATATTTATGTTCGCATTGTTTTTATTTTCTTTAAAAACTTTTATGCAATGAAAAATATTCTGTCTGTAATAATATTATTCTTCCCTTTGTCACCTGAACAGAAATGAACGCTGAACATTTTTAGAACAAAATTTGACCTCTTTATGTAACGTATTGAAGCACCCTATCTGAAGCAGACACTTGATAATGGAATGTCAAAAATATACACAGCTATCATTCCTTAAGTAGTTCTGCTGAATATGTTCGAGACAATTATCAGATTCTCCTGCTGCTTTCACAAAATCCTACACTGGAAATATCACCAAGGGATTATCCAACGAGCTCCACATGTCGCAAACACATACACACCGAAGGAATGAGGGTGTTTTACGGCCAACAAACTATTTGAGATTTGTTCCTCGTGGCAGCACTGCAACGTCGGGGGTTACAGCTCAGACAAAGTATGTGTTTTATGTCAGTAGAGTAACTGATACATTTGTTATATTCGTGTTGGCGCTCCTTCAGCCTGAATAGTTGATAATATGGTTTCTTGTATGGAAAAGGATATTTTTTTGAAATTGTGTAGGTGACACAGGTCATAATGATGCTGAAGATAAAATTCACAATGATTGTGACATAGCAAACTCCTGACAAACTACACAGTACACATAGTAAACAAATATGATTTCAGGGTTTCACCCAGTATACAATTGACGCAACATCCACCTTGTTGAAACATGTCAAGAGAATTATTGAAAATAATCAGTGCAACTTGGGTATATTTTGTGATGTATTCAAGGCTTTTGATGAAGTTAAACGAGATGGACTTCTGATCAAGCCAGAATACAACGGCATTCGTAGTATATCTGAAATATGGTTCAAGTTACTTTTCTAATAGGAGAATGCCTATGAGAATCGAATAAATTGTAGATGAAGAGATAACTGGATTGTTTTCACCTATAGCAACAGTTGAAAAAGTGTTTCCTAGGGATCCACACTTGGTCCAATACAATAGTTGTTGGTTCACAGATAGATCAAAAACACCTTCCGGTTCTGGTGCAGGTGTTTTCAGTCGCAGATATTGAATTGTGTGCGGAGAGATTGGAAGAATACAACCTCATACACAGGTCAATAAAAATATAAAAAAAAATTAAAACAAATTGCTGTCAACAATGGTTATCAACCATTCATTTATCACAAATTATTCAGTAAATTTGAACACAGGTCAGATTGAAGATTGACCTTCAACTCTACCACCTTTGTTAATTCACCTTCTGTGAAATATTTTTCCTCAACTTATTTTGATCAGACTATGTGTTCTGTTATTTCCAAATTTATAGAAAATACCATACCTGGCACAAAAATTTCCTTTAAATCTCAAAATAACGTGAGTAACTTCTTAGTAAATTGCAAAGACGAAATCAACAAACTTCACAGAAGTGGAGTCTACAAGCTTGAGTGCTCTGATTGTTCGGCATCTTACATTGGTAGAACCTGTAGACATATCTTTACTCCTATTATTGAAAATTTAAAAAAACCTGACAAATCTGTATTTGGCCATCACTTGAAATTTTACAATCATAATTTCAGTCCCAATAGAAATTCTAAAATATTTCAGAAAATAGATGATAAAAATTTCTTGACTTGTTTGAAGAGTTGGAGATTTCCAAAGAACTTTCCAATAATGACGGTTATTTGAATACTCAAACGAACTTAAACAGAGATTTTCTTGCCCTTCTTAGAAGGATTATGAATTATTAATTGATCGAAAATTTTACTTATATATTTCATTTTATACTGGCTTCTCCATAACACAATTATTTCAAATCCATAATGGATCACTCGTCAAGTTGGTACCATTATTTTAACATGACACTTGACACATTCTGTCTCAAGTTGTCTTCTTCATATAATACTTTAACTGAACCACATGGCCCAATCCAAAATGTATTTTCTTGGTTTTATATAATTCAAATATTACAAATATGCCATGTACTTATTTTGATACTTCCTGCTGCCTGACAAGTGAGTAATCTCAAACAATTTTCCAAATTTTTTAACCTTAACAATGTAAAAAAAAATTTTTTGGCAACTTGAATTTTCACAAAACTTCCTTTTCAATTAGATCATTTCTTTCTGGTGAACACTGATGATGACGAAAGTCGAAAGCGCTTTGCAAGAATTTTATAAATTACACACTTCAATACAAAAAAATCTCTTCGATTCATGTATTTTTTGTTCAAAAATCGTCAACGTTATCTTCAGCAAAAGCCACATAATCATTTCAGCGCCGCTCTAGCATTCCAATGCCACTTTTTTTTTAAATATTTACCCATTGCCCCAAAATAGACCTCAGTTCCAGCAATTACCTCTTCATTCGAGCAAAATTCCTCACCGTTGAGAATTTTTTGAGTTCTGCAAACAGCCAGTAGTCGCTGGGAGCCAAATCTGGCAAATATGGTATATGTGCAATTTGAAGCCTATTTCATGCGATTTTGCCATTGTTTTCATTGATTTGTGACACTGTGCATTGTCTTGATGAAACAGTACTTTCCTGTTCTTCCAAGGGGGTCGTTTTCCTGCAATTTCAGCCTACACACGCTTCAATAACGCTTATAACGTCGAAAGCGGGTCGGTCGGTAGCCAGTCGGTTCGACGTGGGTGCTTTGTTTACTCACTCAAATTGACGGTCGTGTTGTTCGGTTATTCAAGCCCCAAGGTAAACGATCAATTTTCACTTGCTATCTTCCAACCCGTGTTAGGTATCACACGTTAGAAGTTAAGACCTCGTTATTCCCTAGCTCGCACAAGTTTTGACTTCTGAGGGTTGTCGTTCGTAGGGGCACGACAGTTGGTTGAAGGAAAAACAGATTTCAAACAGAATTTAAATAGAAGCGGCACTGTGATAGAAACAACTTCAAATATGTTCTTCAATGCGTGCGATGAGTCAGAGTCAGGTCGCTAGTTATGCATAAATAAATAGAAAGTTATCAATTCAAATATATTTGCTTCTCAATAATGTGAATTCGAAAATAATAACATAGAATGAATAGCAAAATCTGCTGTTACCCGTCAGAGTGGAAAAACTGTAATACGCAATTTGTGCCCGGTTTTACATTCTCACTTCTGGTAAATTTTCCAAACATGCACACAACAAATCACTCTAATAAAAAACAAATTGAATTCTACAATTCCGCAGTTTTCGGGTACGAGCGACAGTGCAAAAGAGTCATTAAAAGATTTCAATTTGCAAAAATTCGGAAGTTCAAATGAATATTCATGCAGTTTAATTTGCGAATTTGATTGAAATAATATAATATCTTTCGGCAGGATTCGTTCTCATGAAATGAATTTTATGGCGTCGCTTCAAAGTGTAGACCATTTTATGAAACTCCACAATATCTATGGAAATTCGTTTGGGGGTTTTGTGGCGAATTATTCATAATAGGAGCCAGAGGCGCATGCCGTAAAATTTTATCATTCAGATAATGTAAACAGTAAAACGGGGATTTTCTGTAGATTAGGGCAGTTTAGATGAACAAAATTTTATTGTTTGTAGGGTGAGAAATAAATTATGCAGGATATAAAGTCTGTCGCAAATCAATTTGAGAGTTTTACATCACCGATTTTCAGATCAGGAGTATATGACTTACTTGTGGCTCTTTTCCAAAGCTGTACATTCGCCAAATACGGAGAACATTTTTCCAAAGAATTTTAAGGAGCATGAAAGTAGTTTTGTAAATAAAAATACCAATTTCACATTTGCAAACCACCGTTCAGCAGAAGGACATGAGTTCAGTCATGAATACGACGTATTACATTCAGAAGAGGAGAGTTTGAAATTAAATCTTCTATGTTTAGAAATCAATAGATTCAACAATTTCGGTAATTTACTGAATGATCAATTAGAATTGAATAACTACACTTCACTAAATATTTTTCAAAATGTGGCAACTGGGACTCAGGTAATTTAATTCATTACAACTCAGAACGCAGTTACTTGAAATGAAGAACATTTCGTGATACCATTGATTTTCGAAAAAAATCATCATGATATAGAAAAATCACACTGTGGAAACTTTGGAATATTCCTGTATCTGCGTCATTGAAGCAACCCTGTTTACTTTTTCCTGCTCTATTGTATCTACCTCATGAAATAGATTTAGTGTAATCCTTCAAAATGAAAACTATTTGATTAGATATTACGTTACGAAAAGAGACTTTAATATGAAAGATTTTGGCTTTCCGTTTCTCTATAACCATTTAAACGAAGAAATGATGGAAATAATCTAAGGAAAGGAAAGAAGCAATCAATTAAAAAAATATTTCTTTATAGAGATGTGTCTATCATGCAAAAAAGTAACTTTTAGACACCATATAACATAAAATATGTTAATATGAACCAATATTTACTCACAATAAATTGCGAAATGATAACATCTGTGAACGAGATCAACTATTTGAGTTCCATGCTGGACGACACTCTTTTTTTCAATGCCCATTATCATATTTACAGTGAAATTTCGAAAAAAAATATTTTTTTTCACTAGGGTCTCATCTGAGCTATTTTTCTGAGCTATCTTTATATTCTAGGTTAACGATTCATGATACGATTCAACCTATGATTTATGTGGAAGAAAAAAACTGTTCTTTGATGCTAAAAAAATGTTAAGTCTGCAGAAATGCGTATAATCTTTCGGTTAACCTATATTAAGTTCATGTTGGACTCATTAAAATGGTTATCAGTGTCACAAAGATTAAACTTCACTTCATGACATCTAAGACTTTTAGTTTTTCAGTCTTTTATGGGTTGACGTGGGAACACTTTGATGATTTTATTGTCTTCGAATGCGAAAACAACTAATGAATTTAAAACTAGTCTTGTTATGCGCATAAGATCTAATCACTGATATTTGATCCAATATTATCATTATATACGATGGAATTGGCCAATACAATACAATGAAAATCCATAACTAACGTATTCGAAAAACCCTTTATTGTGAGATTTTCACTGAACAGCCTCATTAAAGAGCCACACCAGATTATAAAGGGTGAGTCATCAATATTCCCTTAGTACAGTGCTATCAGAAAAAACAATTTTACGAACTGCTCATTTTTCTGCAGTCATATCGATAAATACCATATTTAAAAATTATTTCCTTGCATACTGGGTGATCCAGTCGAGCGTGGCCAACCAAAGTTTGATATTTTTTCAAATAGAACACCGAGTATATGAATATGTCATTCGATTCCATATTTTTCAGCTCTCTGAATAATTTCTGTTTTCGAATTCCCATTGCGGCATTGCCAAGTTATTCCAGAAAAACTTATTTTGCAGACAATATTCTTTTTAGTTCATCACCCGCATGTGTATAGCAATTGAGTGGATTAGGTGGGATTTCAAAGAAAAAAAGCAGTGTGAATATTTTTTATATTTTTCACGTATTTCTCACCTTCGAAACCGCTGATAATCATCACTAGATGGTATGAAGGATACTAACATACTAGCAATCAGTTTGAATGTTCGAAAAACAAATTTAAGTAAGTGAACGTAAGAAAATACATTTTTTTGTAGTAACAATAATTAATGAAACTGTGTATAATTTGTAGAATATCTGTTTTTCGTATAATATACTTCTAATAAAAAAAATGTAGTGATATGTTGAAATATATCATGCAAATGAAAAAATACAGGGTGTTTCATTTGTAAAAACTGGATTATATCTGTTTGAAAATGAATAAAAGTTGACCGGTTTTACCCATCACACTATATATTGTTTTCGAAAGTTAGGATTTTCAAAATCATCATAGTGATGTAGACTAACTATTCCTAAAAGAATCCCTTTGATTGAGTATTTTAGTGTGAATTAACAAAATATTGTCTGCAAAATAGGTTTCCCTGAATTAATTTGGCAATGCCTCAACGGAAATTTGAAACGAAAAATTCTCTAGATCTAAAAAAATATGGAATCAAATGACGTATTCATATACTACGTATTTCATTAAAAAAATTAACTTCGATTAGCCACACTTGGCTGAAACACCCAGTGTGTAAGATAATAATTTTGAAAGATTGTTTTTATCCATGTGACTGTGAAAAAAATTGAGCAATTTGAAAAATTGTGTTCCCTGATAGCAATGGACCGAGGGAGTCTTGTTGACTCACCTCGTATACTCCTGATCTATCCGACACCAAAGTTTTGTCTTCATTATTTTCAATAAATTCACTTACACGATTATTCGTTCTGTGAGCTACTTTCATGCATTCTTTCTTCAAAAAACGGGCATGTCCTATAACTGACGTTATCGAATCTCAAATTCAGATTGAACATGTACATGGCTTGCTTTTGAAATTTTTCAAAAAGAATTAAGTCTATAATATTTACTTGACGGGTTGGCTGTCTTTGTTCATCTTTCACTGCCTGAACCACTGTGCATGCTGTTTTTGGCAAGTGCATTGGCTTGGGATGTGGGGTTTGAGCAAACTGTCAATCGGATGCCTGCTTCCACGTAACGCCGCTAGATACAGGAATGACAGAATAACTTGTCGTTCTGTTATCCCCTAACTGAATGGCATTCCAACGATGACTTAATCCTAAGGTGTGTGTACCAGTGCTGAGAGGATGAATGACACTGAGCCTATCAGCTGTCTCTATGAAACCTTCAAGATACCGGGCACCCTCTCGTCGTAGCATCGCCTTGTCACGGTAATGTGGGAGTCTGCCGTAATTGAATTTTTTCTCTAGCTACTCGTGGGACTGTCATGTACAGAATAAACTTAAGAATTATTTCATTTCTGAGTCTATAGAGGAGATGAATGTCGAGCTTACGACTCCAACTGACCTTCCTGTGAATTTATTTCAGGAGCGAGTCTACAGAGGAGATGGATGTCGAGTTTACGACTCCACCTGATCTCCCTGTACATTAAGTTCAGGAGCCAGAGCTTCTCAACTCCCCAACTCCTGATCCAATAATTGAACCTAAAAGAAAGGTATGGTAGTGCAGCCAGGAAACGACCGAGTCGTCTCCTCAAGTGCGAAGTACCTTATAAAATCGCTTTGCACCAAATTATTGTGCGGCGTACACAGAATCTGTCTCTGGTGGAGGAACAAACCCCTTATGAACAGGTTACCAAACGTTTGCGCTTAAGTGATGATTCATCAAAACCAGAGGCGAAAAATCCCTGCACGGTTGAATCTAAGGCATCGTCAGGTTGTCGCAGGTATCAAGGTGAGAATTTTGCACTTTGACTATCCGACTACATCATTAACGATGAAACAGCAGAGCTTATACATATACGAATGAGGTTTTTAGAGTTCGGCACAGCCGTACTCTTACCATCTGACCTAAAAGACGACTCACCATACAAACTAATCGGTTGGGTTTATTTGGTCGAGTGTGAATAGGTGTAAGCAACAATAAACCCTTGGGGGTTGCGGTGGAGGGTCGAATAGACCCAGTCACTCTGCACCTAACCTAACCTAACATTATATCTACCTAATAACCTTTGTTGACCGCGAATTGTTTGATCAAACTCAGCTCTCTTTGAAAATTACTCTCAGACAGTTGAATATTCAATAGCTTGTGAAGCATAGTGGTGTTCGGAGAAATTTCGAATGATAATGTCCGTGCAAGATGGTTTATGGAGAATTGCAAAATCCTGTTAATAATACATTCTTTTTTAATTGCAGGTATATTAGGATAAGTTTCCTATTCAATGAAAATGCATTCATTCATTCACAAACAGGAAGAAAAAACCCTCTCGAAAAAACTATTTCTGTTTAAAATCTGTTTTTCCGTTAATACTTGCATATAAAAATTGGATAACACAAAAGAAAAAATACTTCTGAATCAACTGATGTCATGTGAACACTGAATTATACAAAACACACTATTATATATTCAGTTTGTAGTCTAAACATTCGTTATGGAATAAAATCAAATTGTTACACAATATAGTAAATGAAGGAGGTAGAACAGACGAAAACATACTGATTTTAAAAAATGAAAAACTACAAGTTAGTGGCGTAATTTTTTTCTCTCAATATTGTTGACTGTGGTGCCCACTGGGACTTCACTGGACCTGATAATTTCAATCTAGTTAGGGTTAAAAAAGTGCCGTATTACTTCAACACTCTGTATCTCAGAAACCGAGCAACTCCAGTTATATATTCATGGAAACTTTTCTTCTTGGAACAACCTAACGAATCAACCTCTGAAGTTTCGTACCGTAGTTGAGAAATACCTTGTATAGCCAATATTAATTGCATTTACTTTAATCTCGACTCTCAACTGTCTCAAATTGTTTATCCGACATGGAAAATTCCTTCCATAGAACATTTTCTGAAAGTGTCGCTGACATGTCACAAGGAAAGAGTCAATTCAAGTGATATAAAAGAGTAATTTCAGAAGCGATTCCAAGAGAGAAGCTGAAAAATTAAACTCGAAAGGAGGCCCACAAGTAATTACTTTATTCAGCAAGAAAGACAATTCTTCAGAGTCGCAAACCTACATTTCAAAAATTTAATTAAAGGTCGGTTCCTCGGCCTTGAAGGGGGATACGTGCGGCGTGAAATGTAAAGGGTTGATTTTTTCACAATTTACAGCGAAAGTTTTGCTCGAGTCGACTTTCCTTGAGTATCAGTGGAAGTGGAAAAGAGAAAATTCGCGATAAAAATGAGTTATTATATTGGCCGGAAACAAAACAAACGGGATTTTTCTCGTTTTTATTTACCAATTTGACACGAGATATTAACAAAAATTAATTATCTACCATAGAGCGGAGTGTAACTGAATATATGCTTTTTCGAGATTACAAAGCACAAAGCGCTCCACGAGTGATTTAGGGTATTTTCAGCTGCGGTTATCATGAAGACTAATTAGTTACTGCTGTCTTGTCTCTCACACTGGAGCAGAAGACATTACTCTTTTGTTTTCTGAGAGGCGGCGTAGGAACATTTTTTAGGTTGACACTATTTGTATCGTTTTCATCGACCTTCTTCCCAGAGAGAAGATATTGAATCAGTTGTGGAAAATGAGAAGGTACCGCATTAATTGGTACCACTAATTTCCTACCCCCAGACAGTAAGTATAACTTTATTGATAGATTTCAATTGAACATTTCGAAAATCCGCATTTCAAACGCTTGATGGTGTTTATAGGTTTCTTGATGTGTGGAATTGGCCGCGGTGGTAGTGTGCCCGACTCACGATCGGAAAGCCGTGGGTTCGATTTCCCCCTTGATCAGATATTTTTCTCGAGGGAATTTATCTGGTTGAAGCTGGGATGATTCTGCAACCGTGTTAGGAATCACACGTTGAAAGGTAAGACCTTGTTAGTCCTCAGCTCGCACAAGTTTCTCAACTTCTAAGAGTTGTCGTGCCTATGAGGACGACAGCTGATTAACGAAAAAAAATAGATTTTGAACAGATTAAACAGACAGAAACCACATTAATCCTGTGATACAACAGAAAATCATAGATTTATCTACGATTTATTGACCTTGATATTTTTTCATTTTTTTTTAAGTCGAGCGTTGTGTTTATCATATCAGGATTATTTAAATTGTCACATCATGTCATAATTTATAATAAAATAAAAGAATGAAAAATTGAAACCAAAAAAAAAAATACCAAATTAATAAAAACTAAAGAGAGAAATTCGGTAAGAATCCAGACGCTGAACGTGAAAGCAGCAACCTCATTCCCCTAGGGGGTAGTAATTTGGATCGAATCAAATCGCTTCCCTGTAGAACAACAAATCAGGAACTCGCGTTCCTTATTTAGGTATGTATTCTTCCAGCACGGTTTCCACCGAAGAATCTTCGTACCTGATCCAGCAGCCTACAGTAGCCTACGTAGAAGCCATCGGTCACGATCGGTCACGTAGTACCCAATATTGGCACTTTGGCCTTTGTGGTAAACGACTGCGGAGGCTAATGTTTCCGACGATACCAAAGTCAAATTAATCTTAAAGTCGAATTCAAAATCCAAAGCCTTGATAATCTTCGTGCAACGGTGGTGGCTGTATTTGAAAAACTTCAGATGTAAAATGAAGATAACAGGAAGTTTGTAGAGCGTGATTTCCTCTCACGCTGCTACTTCCTCGTTTGTTTTCGACGAAGTCAGCCCCTCTTAACTGTTCTTGAAGACATGTACCCCAAGCGCTTTTCTGACAGTCGTCACTTTCTAAATATTGAGTGGCAGGGTGAGGAAAGGCTGGATGTTCTCAGTAATTTGGTCCCCGTAGCGATGAATGCTCGACTTCAATTGCCCTTTAAAGATGTCACTTATCGGTGTACTAGTGAAGTCCAACCTTCTGGTTGGATGTCCTTAATTTTTTGATTCCATTATGTTTCATACATTATTTGAATCATTGCTCAAAGCAGAGTCAACGAGAGATATTTCATCTTCAATATAATATTTAACTCATTCAGCTCAAGCATTTCATCATTGAGTCCATTCAACAAAAATCCTAGAAACTCTTCCGCTACTTGTTGTCTACCATCGATCCAGTCAGTACGCATGTTATGCAACATTTTATAAATCCACGTCCACAGTCGTAACTGGGATGAATGTCATTCTCTCGTTCAAAGAGATGTTTTAACAACCCATCCTATTACAGTCTGGATCAACAAACTGGTGGAACCTTCTGGAGTACTTGAAGGAGCAAATGAGAAGATTGTCGTTGAACTCGTTTTTGGCGTCCTGGTCGATAGCGACTTCGTCGAAATTGTTGACAGGTTCAGACATAGGCGGATGTTGGTGGTTCATCGTCGTCAGCATTTTTCTTTTTGTGATGTTGAAATTGTTAGTGTTCAGTTTGCCTGTTAAGTCTTCTACCACAATTTTTTTCAGAACTAAAGTCTGATTCACTCTCATTAACGTTCAAATGATTTTTACCAGAAGAAGCTGGGAGGAATATGTTGTATCAGACCAGTATGGTTTTATCAGAGCCGTTTTGGGAGCGAAAAACAATGTCATCAAGACTTAATTCCAAGAATTCTTGCATCATTTCCTCTCTGAATTGCAATGCTAATTCGTTGTATTAGAAATGATCTTGCTCTAGAATCCCCTATTACTGCCATGTCTCTTCTACTTCAGTTTTAAGGTTATTCCAGCTATCAGCACTGTACAATACTACTGTATCATTAGCGATGCAAACAATGCTGCCACAAGTATCGTGTCGTGATATTTCATTGATATATATTGTTGAGACAATTGACCCCAAAACTGTTCCCTGCGTTAAACGCATTCCACAATTCTTTTTTCACTTACGACGTTATCAATTTTCACGCAGTGCTCTCTGTATTCAAAGTAATTCTCTGTGAGACTAAATGTGTATCTTTTGAAACCCATATTTTGCAAAGTAGCCAACAGTTGTGAGTGAAATAGATAAAATAGAGTTGAAACTTGCTCACAATTATCAATAATTCAACACTGATAGCTACGTAATACACAGATTTCACTGAGAGCACTTCAAAAGTTCCGTTGAAAGTCCAAAGTATTCACTACTATCCAAAAAAACTCCGAAACACCTCACCGCTGCCTCCAAATGTTGTTGGGGTTGATTGAAATGGAAAACTTGAATTCAGAAAAACTCTTCTATTCACCACAGAAACACAATAAGTCACCGGATCAGATGAAATAGAGTTCAAGTTGCGATGAAAAAATTTCATGACGTCTATTCAAATTCCTGTTCAAGTCCCGTTGAAACAATAGATAGCTCGATATTCATAAAGTTTCCTGTAACGTGATTATAGACGCTAGTTGATGTTTCACGTTTCAGATTCTGACCAATAGAAATGCTACAGTCAAATGAGGCCCGTGGCCAGAGTCATTACTCACATCTTTTCGACGTTTGAAGTGAGTGTACTAACATTCAAAAAATAAATCGAATATACGTAGCCCGCAAGATTTAAACAATTACCTTTTTCCATCAGTTCGGGCTTCCATTGTCCAATATGATATAAATTGGGTTGAAATCCCTGAAAGGATATGTAGAAAATTAAAAAGATTACTTGAAAAAAAAATTATATCAAGCAAAAAAAACTGAAATTACAATGAAATAAAATACAAGCAACAACCAAAAATCATCGTCAAAAATGACCTTCAATGGAATGGTTACTCCAACGTGATGGTGGAACAGACTTTAGCGAGAAGATAGCAAGAGGAAGAGAAGCCACCACCATCAGTACTTGAATTGGGTCCAAGTATAACATCAGATTTGGGAACACTATCCGTAGCAGCTTCACGAAAACTAGGTCATCAAACGCGGATTGCGATTTCAAGAATTGCATTCACCAGATAACCTGCAAGTGCGGAGAATCATACATCGGTGAAACTCAGAGACCATTGAAAGTTCGCATTTCCATTTCGAGCACAAGAAACACACACATCGAGGAGAAACCAGTAAATCAGGAATGACAGATCAAGTTTGGACTCATCAACATAACATCAAATGGGCTCAAACTGAAATCATCCACTAGGAGGAATACTGGTTCAGGAGAAAATTCAATGAAGCAGCATATA
>WOGP01004487.1:0-13983 GCA_015342065.1 Leptinotarsa undecemlineata
TCTAAACTGAATGTGGAAGCATGATATTCTGAACTTATATAGGAATTACCAACAAGGGAGGGGGCAACGCCGAACCCCACTGTTCAAGGTTATATTCTGTGCACGTCACGATTTCATTCAAGGTCAACATTCAATGCCACGGAGCAGGTTCAAGGTAGTCGAAATGTCGAACGTCAAGGTCAAACCCCACACTCAGGGTCAAACACCGCATTCAAGCTCATACTACGTGTACGACGTTCAAGGTTAGGTGTCGTCATTCAAGGTCGTGTGACGTCTCAAGGTCAAAAGGGGTGGGGGGAGGCGTTCAGTCGGCATTAGCAACCTACTTTTATTCTTCGTACTACCAGTTTATACGTGGTGGTATTTCATTTATACGTTTTTAAAACTATTTTATATTTTCATTTATACTTGAATTGAAGGGGTTATATTTTCAGGAGTGATTAATTTTTGGAAAAGAAAGTTTCTGGATTTCTACTACTCCATCTTGATACAAAAAAAGGGAAGAGGGAATCTTCCAAAGAAAGGAAGGAAACTGTTTTATATCTACATTTATACTTTTTTTGTACTTTTTCTATATCAACATTTATTTCATGGACTTTGTCAATGAGATGCGAATCTTCGAACAATAAAGTATATTTTGATTTGATTTGAATGTCATCGCAACACAAGTTTACGTCGAAGAGAACTATTAGAGCAAAGTCTACTAATGAGGACATTCATTCAATAAATGAATGTAGAAGTAATTTTAGCGAATTTTCTACCATCCAATATAAGCTGAGGTGATCATTTTTACTGTCCCATAAAGCAAGTTTTGACAAAATACACAAGATAAAATCTCCATTTTCAATTTTCATTTGGTATTGGTTTTATAATGTTTTTCTACACAACATTACTGTAATCACGAGCATTATAATCACACTAGTTTGTTCTCTTCACTTTCGCGCCGCCGTCACTCTCTTCCCTCCCGTGCATCCCTCGATTGCTCCGTCCCGTCATCGCTTGGCCTTCGTGATTTTTGTGCCCCCAGCCTCATTGCTACAAAAGACGACTATGCAGCGACAAAAAAATTCATTGATATGAAGCTAAATGCTGACTACTCAAGGGATGAGTATAATAAATAAATGTATACGTCCGATTCCAGATTGTTTGACCAGTATGACGACACTTCAACTCTAGCAAGAAGATTACGTTTGCTGGTGGAACAGATTGAAATGAGCTATGTATTCTTTTAAAAGTTTTCATGGTAATTCCTGAAAAAGAAAAGAATCACTTCATTTCTACAATTTTAGACTCTCACATCTCCATCCTCTTATCTCAATCAATTTATACTTCAATATTACAAAACAATTCAGGAAGAAACTTCATACTTTATGAATGAAGTTGACTCAACATATTATGTAAGTTGATTCCACTAGTTGAAATTAAATAGATTAGAGTATGTTGAATGCATGGGCTGAAAAGTCCCAACCTGAGAACGAAAACACTTTTTTATCAAAATTGGATATATTCATCAACGTTATCTCTATGAAGATTCACACAATAATATCAGCGCCGATCTAACATTTCAATATCACTTTTGTAAAACGATTTATCTTTTGCCTCAAAATAGATCTCAATTTCAGCAATAACCTCTCCTTTAGAGCGGAATTATTCACCAGTTAGCCTATTTTTGAGGTCTGCTAACAGCCAGTAGTCACTGAGAGCCAAATCTGGCGGATACGGTGGATCTGTCTTGATGAAACTAACCTTTTTTGCTATATGCGGCCGTTTCACTGTTGAAAGTATTCACTTCTCAAGATAGTCGAGGAATATTACACCACGCACATCCAAAAAATACCAAGGTCATAACCTTTTCAGCCGATTGTTGTGATTTTGGGCGCTTTGGACGAGGTTCACCAATTGCTTTCCACCCAGATAACAATCGTTTTGATTCCGTAGTGAAGTGATGGATCCATGTTTCATCCATTGTCACATAGCGATGCAAAAATTCTGGTTTGATATAATTGAACATGGCCAAACACTACTCAGAATCATCAAGACGATCTTGTTTTTAATCAACAGTCAGCTCAGATGGTACCCACCTCAAACAGAGCTTTATCATAATCAAATGCTCATGCAATATGAAGCCAACATTTTTTTTTCTCAATGTCAGCTCACGTACAAAGGTAGTATCGCTCTCAGCACAATAACTCACAAACTTATCAGTAGAATATCATGAAATTTCAACAGATTCCTTTTAGAGGTTAGCACTATCTGAAGATATGGTGAATACAGTGAGACTAGCGTTTTCTATGTGTTAGGCCTTTCCTACATGTTAGGTTAGGTTATGTCCAACGTGAGTTGGTCTATTCGACCGTCAACACAACCCGCGAGGGTTTATTGTGTCTCACACATATTCACACTCGGCCAAATACTCTCAGCTTCGTAACGAAGCCAATTAATTTGTAAGGTAAGTGGTCTTTCAGGTCAGATGGTAAGAGTATAGCTCTGCCATATTCTAAAAATCTGATTCGGTCCCCAGTAGGATGGGCACAAAGTGTGTATTTCATAATTTCCCAAACAGAGGCAACTCACACTGTTTTCCGACAGTCTCTCCATATGATGATTCAAATGACAGTGACCTGTTACAAAGCCTGTTAGACATCGTGGTTCAACCCCACTATAGTTCAACACTATTTGGTATCATGCTTCGAAGGGTGAATAAACGCCTTGGAGTGAGTCACTCCTGGAAGATTCTGCTAGAAGTCCATAAATCTTGTTTTTATCCAGGTGTTGAATATTTGTTTGGCAAAATCTAAAGGTCTGTTGAACTCTGCATTAAATTGATTTATGCAATTGGCAATGTGCACAAGTCTAAATGCAGTCCATCTCGCCTCTCTCTCTCTAGAAAAATGTGGGAAGGAGGTAGATCTAGAAGGATCTCCATGGCTGTTGACGATGTAGTACTGATGGCACCACTGATGGCCAGACAAGTCTGTCTCTGTAAGCCAGAGAGCTTCGCCTGGGCCGTTTTCTGTAAAGCCTTCGGCCACCAGGCATTTGCATCATAAGTTATCACTGGTCTGACAATCAAGTTCAAGGTCTGACAAGTTTTACCACAAAACATTTGACATGTACATAGGGACAGTCTGGCTTTGTGTGAAATTTTTCCCAAGTGAGCGTTCCAAGTAAGTTTTCCATCAAGGGCAATGCCAAGATATTTCACCTCCGTTCCAAATGGAATGAACTCACCACTGAGGGACAGTGGCAACTGTGCTGTGTAGGATATCACAAGTTACCCTATCCAACGTGAACCTTGCCAAGATGACAAGATCATCTGTATAAGCTTGCAGATCTACTTTTCTTCTGTCGAGGGCATCAAGCAGATTATCCATCAAGAGCGGCCACAAAAGGAGAGATAGTACCCCAACTTGAGGGTAGCCCCTGGTGACCCTGAACCTAATGGCCTCGTCTTGAAGAGTCGTAGTTGCAGTCCAGCATTGCTCAGATCCAGTCAATTATGGTCTATTCAATACCTTTCCTAGCCAGAGATGATCCTATAATTCAGGTAGTACATTGTCAAATGTTTCTTCAATATCGAGAAATACAGCAACTGCAATCAATCTATGTAGTATTAGTTCATCATGAGGTTAAACTGAAATAACCCTGTGAAATGATATAATTTCCAGATTTCAGAAGAATCAGCAAAGAGCAACAGAACAACTAATGAGCGTCTGAGCCTTTCTGAACTCCAGTATGAATATCGAAACATTCAATGGTACTACTTCCTGAGTGGAATTATCAATCCAAGAGCTACAATCAGTTACGATGATGATGTTGTAGTAACCGCGCCCATTTATCTGAAGAGAGTAGATCTTCTGCTCACCAAAACATCAAAAAGGTGAGATTCCATTAATGTCATTCTTCATTATAGTTTCAACTTTTACAGAATTCTGGCAAATTTCGTTGTATGGCATAGTCTACAATACCTTATCAATTTCCTACCCTCAGAAATCTTGAGTGAAGCGTATGACTTTCTTGAAAAAATTAATAAAAGAATGATGAGACCATCCACGCCTCGATGGAAAGTTTGTCTAGAAGTTGTAGAAGACCGGTAAGTTATTTCAATTGATACAAACAATTTAGTGTGGAATACTTCAAAGTTATAAGGAAAACAATAAGCTTACTTAAACTTCATTCTGATATCTTCGTCATTTCAAATCTGTTCGTCCCGCCAGGTTTTGACTTTTGAATCTATGTCTCTTATGACAAGTCCCATATGTCTGATTCCTTTCATAATTTCCTTCTACTCAGACTCTGATACCTTTCAATACTTTTCTTTTCGTTTCTATTGGTTAATGTTAACACCTGATGGATTTTCTTTGTTATCTCTATCTCTGTTATTTCTCTCCTTGTGTATGTCTCTCCAGATTCCTGAAAGAACTTTTCCTGCAAACGGCAGTCGATGGATATCTCTCGAATATTTTCACCAACAATGTTGGTGTTCCCCAGGGATCCATATTATCTTCAACCCTTTCTTTATTGTATATCACTGACTTTTAGAAAAAATCGTTTCACATTGCATCGCATCCCAATTTATTTTCGTCCCCAACGGTACTAGCTCAAGAAGAGCTACCTATCTGAAAAGCTGATTCTTGAATGAGTTTTCTCTCCTAGATGGTGTATCACTCGATTGGATATCAATTGTTTTATGGACGAAAAAGTCATATTATGATGCGTTTTATACTGTTGCCTGGAAAATAGTTTATGCAAATTACCCATTCTTGATTATTGAAAACTCAACTCCTTTATCAATAACAAACTCTTTCAATTTTCAAAAATATAATATATCACCTTCAATTACAGAACGTTGTATATTTATTCTTTCCGTCTCAATTCCTGTTTCATTTCAAATGAAAATATCTGGAAATACCAATCATTTTTTTCACCAAGAATTCACATTAATTCACTTAAAAATTCCAATGAAAATGCTTGAAGTGCCAAGAATATATCATGAATAATTTAGATCCGTTTTCCATAAACTTGGATTCATAAATGAGGTTAATAAAAATTCATTGCTGGAAGGGTCTTTTTCAATCAGTCGGATCATTTTATAGCTGACGAAATTCGGGAGATATTTATTTTCAAATTGAATTTCAAACGTCCCCAAGTATGGTATTTCTGATTGGTTTCTAAAGAAATAATCAACGTTTATTCTAAACAGAGCCAAAAGTTAGATATATAGTTTGAGAATAATTGTAAAATGTTCTTTATTATTTCTTCATTCAACTTCTAGCTGAGTATTTCTTGATCTATGGTCCACAAGTATGGACATTTAAATTATTAAATAAATTCCAGTACGTCTCCTATTCGCTAGCTGATATCTTCGGTGTCCTTAACAAGCTGAACTAAAGTCCACAAGGACGTGATAACATTATCTCCCAAATTGAAGATATAATAGGGACTATGATAAAAAAAGCTTGATCTTTGGACTTATCATACAATTGAGAAAAAAAACCTTTCTGCACTGGTAGCGAATTTGAAATCCTCTGGTGGGGAAGATCTCTCCAATTCAAGGTATTCTTTTCAGGATCATTCTCCAGAACACGACATAAATAAAAACTGGATTATAGACCCTTTCAACACAGATGTTTCAGATATCATCGACTTGACAATGGTACAGAAAAATCAATTAATAGAAATATCATGTGATCCAGCTTCAAAACGTTATTTCAAAGAATGCTTCGTGCCTCAGCCACCATATTCACCAGATTTGATTCCCTGCGACTTTTTCCTGTTCCTAAGATTGGAGAGACCCGAATCGCTGAGGACATAACAAAATGTGCATATCCCTTTGAAAGGGACAAAATAGAAATTGTTGAATGAAGAAATTTTCTTCCAAAAAAAAGAAAATTCACCTAATTTTTTGCAAAGACAGCGTATGTAGAGGTAGAAATACAAAAAGGTGCCTTACAAAAAACTGATCTCTCCTGACAATATTCCTTTATCAATTCAATGAAATTTTCTGTTCCACATCATCTTCTCAATGAAAGTCTTTAATTTCTCAAGATATTTTTCAGTATGGGTCCTGTCATATCAGCATCGTATATGCAGAATTTCTTTCCCGAGGACGACAGATATCGAATCGTGGAGATGATACGGAAAATAAAAATTCAATTCCAATCCAATCTGCTGAAACTGGAGTGGATTGACAAAGAAACGAAAGTTTTGATATTGGAACAACTGCATGCTAGTACCGAGGAAATTCCTTCCTACGGCGATCTTCTGAACATGTTCGACAAGAACAAAATATATGATGAGGTAAGTGAGCCAAGGAGCTTTGATTTTAAAGTAAATAGTATCAATAAAAATATCAAATTTTGAAAATTCACAAGATACATAAATGTACATTGTTGAGACAATCTTCATAGGATTCATTCACATACAGGGAGATCTATCAGGGCGAAATAGAATAAGAAAATGAGTGAGAATTATAATAAAATTGTGTACGATTAAAAATAATGAATATATTACGAAACTTTTCGAAATAAATACACACACAAATTTACAATATAATAGTAATAATATTTATTCAATTTAGTATGTCAAAACGTGTACAAAGTTAAAAATACAAACTCCGTGCACATAGAGGCACAATATACAATTTACATAGATAATATAAAATAATATATGAAAGTCAAAACCAAAAATAATCTGTTATTTATGTAATGTTATTGGTATCTTCCTAAAATGTTACACATGTACAGGGACATGAGTTATCATCCATATATTATTTGGAGGCTAATAAGATTTATCCAGGAGTAACGCTTTGATTTGATAGTTATACTGTTTAGAGCCAGATTTTTTATTGTATTTGGAAGTTTATTGTACAATTCAATAGCCATAAGCCTGGTACATGATTCAGATACAACTAATCTGTGTGTTGGCATTTCCAAGCGTAGGGAATTTCTAGTATATGATTTTTTTTACCATTAAGAGTGGGAAAACTGGTTATGTACGATTGACTTACAAACCATTTGTGGGTTATTTCCTTGATTCCATACATTTCAAGTTTTGTTAGGAGAATTTTCTGATCAACCAGATCAAATGCCTTACTTAAGTCTATGAAAATCTTTTTACCTTCCTCCAACTCCTTGTACACATTGTTGAGAAAATGTGTAAATCGCTTGATTTGTCGATAATCCCTTGCGAAAACGAAACTGCTTCACATCAAATAGACCCCATTTATTAAAAAAGTTATTATTAGGCTTGAAACATATTTTTCATATACTTTTGAGAATGGACTAACGAAGAAAATTGGCATCATAGCAGCAAGTATTATAGCAGAGTCTGGTAAAAACGTCTTGGAACTCATTCACAAATTTTTCATATTCATATGAAATATCTTTACCCATGAAAACCTATGAAAACTGTTTGAAAAATCTTTTCAAAATCTGTTTTTTCGTTAACGAGCTGTCGCAACTTGTACGAGCTGAAGACTAACGAGGTCGTTAACACGTTAATAAAAGTCTCCATTTTTTATTTCATTTTTCGAGTATAGATTCTGGAGTGTAACGATAACCAACACAACATCACTGAGTATGTTCGATACTGAATTGAAAATTTTTGTTTTTTCTTGTTGAAACATGTCTCTCAAGTTTGAATGAAACTAGCAGATTTGATTATTACAATTTCATAATAGTTGGTGATTTCATTTCAGGCAAAAGTTAATGAGAGCAAGTACCTTGAATCGGCTCTGAATTTGAATCTCATAAATATGAATCAGAATTATGCTCTTCTGAGAACCAAGGTGGAAGATGAATGGTACATGGATAGTGAATTCATCAAAGGATTTGTCATAAAATATTCCCCAGGAAAGAATACTTTAAGTAAGTAGAGTATAAGTTTTTGAAATTGATCATAAAATTCAGTTTCATTATTTCTTGTATTTATGTTTGCACAAGAATTTAATTCAATTCTGCTCATTCCTTGGCAATTTCCTTGATAAAAACCTCAGCTGGAACTCATTTAGAAAAAGTTTTACACAACGCCACAACGTCCTATAGACATGTCGAAGGATTTGTGGAAAAACTTAGGTTAAGGTGCCAAAAATATCCATTGGATTAATGTGATGACAGTCAGAAAAATGATCACTTACCTGCAATCACCTGGTGGCTGAAGGCTTTGCAGGAAACGAGTCAGGCAAAGCTCTCTGGCTTACGGAGACAGACTTGTACCACACCGTCAGCGACCATGAAGATCCTTCTAGATCTACCTCTTCTTCATATTTTTCTGAAGAGAGAGGCTAGATGGACTGCATATAGACTTATGCACATTTCCAATTGCACAAATCAATTCAATGCAGAGTTTAACAGACTGTTGGTTGACACTGGAAGTCACAGCATTCTGAAAATAACCTCTGACTTTATGCCTACAACTGTTAATGACAAACTGCTTTATAAAGTACTATTTTCGAGTAGAGAGGACTGGATCCTACAGGAGAAGGAAATATTAAGAACAGATAGTTGTTGGTTCACTGGTTCTGGTAAAGGTGTTTTCAGTTGCAGACCCAGGACAGAGATATCAACAACCTGCCTATGAACCTATGCGACTGTATTTCAAGCGAAAGTTCACGCTACTAAATTGTGTGTGGAACTGGAAGAATTCAACCTCATACACAAGTCAATAAAAATATTCTCGGACAGTGAAGCAGCGTTGGAAGCTCTTAGCTACTACCAAGCAACGTCTAAATTGGTAGTAAATTGCCAAAAACGACTCTCCTCGATAGAAAGACTTAACAGATTGTCTCTGGTCTGGATTTCAGGCCATACTGGCCTTGAAGGCAATAAGGCTGCTGACTTCCTTGCGAACTAGGGTGCTGCAAGCAGCTTCATCGGACCAGAACCTGTCATTGCCATCGCTTCAGGTTCTATCAAACAAAAATTGAACACCTGGATGACTAGAAGACATGAACAGTTGTTGGAATAGAGTAGGGATGAACTACGATGTCTAAGAGGCCTTCTTACAGGTCACTGTCATTTGAATCATCATATGCAGAGACTCGGACTGTCGGAAAATAGTGTGTTTCTCTTGCCTCTATTTGGAAAATTATGAAACAGTAGATCACATACTTTGTGCCTGCCCCGCTGTGGACTGATCAGGTTTTTCGAGTCCGGCAGTGTCGTACTCTCACTATCTAACCTGAATGACCACTCACCATACAAACTAATCGGCTTCGTCAAGAAGCTGGGTTTATTTGATCGAGTATGAATTGGTGTGAGCTACAATAAACCCTTGGGGGTCGCGGTGGAGGTTCAAATTGGCTCAATCACTTTGGACCTAACCTACTCATTTCACTAATGAAAATATCTGTTGCATGAAAAAGAAAGATTTTGGCTTGCTACTTCTCCATCTTCATGTTGATTTCAAAATAAACTCTTAACCTAACAAAGCAGTACCTTTCAGATATAAACTGGAAAAAGGTCATCTCGAAACAACTACTCCCATGTAAACATTTAATTACTCGAAAGAAAAAATACTTTTGAAACAACTTCTTCTATGTGAACATTGAATTATTATTATTATTATCATTGAATCCTTCAATGTAATTTGTGCAAACCTGTGCATATATAACAAGTTATTCATGGTACAGTAAGTCCCAAGGTCATAATTGTCAAATGCAATCTCTGTTCCAGCTTTTCCCATCGGCATATTCCGCGGGATCTATTACCGCCCCGACCGACCCGAGTACATGAACTACGGCAGTCTGGGCACCGTAATTTCCCACGAAATATCCCACATATTCGTCGAAGCCGAATATGGAAATTTTCCAGGAAAGCTCAGAAGCTGGTGGTCACCGAACAGTCTGTTAAATTACGACGAGAAACTACAGTGTCTATCCAATCAGTACAGAAACTTTGCCATTCCAGAGTTATTTGGCAAGCAAGTAAGTTGCGTCAGTTTTGGGTTAGTTTCGGAAGTTTCGAATTGTCGAGATCGACGTGTTTGTGATAATTATATATTGCTGTATACAGTGTTTAACCAAAATTTTTTTCAGTGTGTGTTGCATTATTGTCAAACTGCTGCAATACCCTCAACTATGATTTACGTAATTATCTAGGGTGACAAAAATTTTGGTAGAGGGCACACTTATATTTATATTCTGGATGGCGTTCCAACAAACATTTGATACTTTCAATGAGTCGGAAAAAAATGTGGAACAGAAGTACCTAATAACTACCAACATTTTTCTATACGAAACGGAGAAATGAATTTTATTTATTTATTAAATGATATAGAATATTTTGCCTAATTTCCACTTACTCAATGTATCGATATTAATACGATCAAGGTTTCGGTTTTTACACCATTCACAAGTATCTTAACATTACTGTAGTATAAAACCAAAACATTGGTCGTATTAATATCAATACATTAAGTAACTGGAAATTAGAGAAAGTATTTTAAGATCATTGAATTGAACATGATTTTCCACAAAATATCACAAATTATTTATTTATTTCATAAATTGTTCTACAGGATGAACCCAAGCTTACAGTTGGGAAAATACGATATGATAACCCAAAAAGTCGAAAGCTTGTTGAGTAGGATACTATGGTCAAGTCTGTCGAACGCTTTAGAAAAATCAGTGTAGATGACATCAGTCTTGAGACTGACAATCAACACCCTCTGCAATACATTGAGTAATTGTTACAAGATTGGTGGTGGTTGAACATCCTTTCATGAAACCGAGTTGATTGGGGCTAATAATGTTGCTGACATGACAATATATTATCTTATCAAAAAGCATCTCCAACACTTTACAGAAGTTGCATATGATAGAAATTGGTCTGTAATTTTGTATCTCCCTTTTATCTCCTTTTTTGAAAATTGGGTAGACATTCGACATTTTCCATAATGTCGGTACAGTTGATGTTTCCAGTCATATATTAATTTGAGTTTTTAGCGGTTCAACCAGAGCTGATAAATATGTCAATAAAAGATTTCAACAAAAATGTGTGAGTGTAAGATTTTTGGTACATTTCGTCGATTTTCTCGCAATGGGACGCAATGGCTTATCCTGTTGTCGTAGAGGATCCACGTGACGATCTGATCCAAAAAAGTTGTTTTGGTCGCATAAAAGCAAAAAAAACGGATTTCGAAACGTGAATTTTTCTGTCTATCACTCAAATTCTGCGGCACACAATTTTCAAGCTTCATTACTTTTTCAAAACATTTTATTTTAGGAATCACACGTTAAAATGTAAAACCTCGTTAATCCTTAGCTCGCACAAGTTTCGACTTCTGAGGGTTGTCGTCCGTAGGGGTGCGATAACTGGTTAACGTAAAATCAGCTTTTAAAACAGATTTTTTTAAAACAGAATGGGAGGTAACACCCGGTTCTTCCACCATACCACGCACCATTTGCGATGGGTCAGTCTCCACCAGGTTTTGTCCTGGATAACTGTAGGTCAACCATTTAGGGGTCGAATCTGGCGAATAGGGTGCATGCGCTAGCAATTCAAACTTTAATTCATTATTATTTGTCATTGCGATAATGGATTTGTGAGCTGAGTTTCTTGATGAAACACTGAAACACTTTTTTAGCCAAATGCGACCGTGTTTTCTAGATTTTTTCACTCAGAAGTTACAAAAATTACGCATAGTACTCCCTGTTGATAGTTTTTTAAGATAGTCAATGAAAATTAACCTAAGCGCATCCCAAAAACCGATGGTATAACCTTTCCTGCAGATGAGACGGTCTCCGCCTTCTTTGGAGCCGGTTCTTCCTCTTGATTCCACTGTTTTGATTGTTGTTTTGTCTTAAGTGTAAAGTGATAGATCCATGTTTCATCCATGGTTATGAAACGACGCAAGAATTCTGCTTTGTTGCTGGAGTCGTCACCTCATTTGGTCGATCAATGCGATGCTTGCCTTGGTAGCTCATACTGCCACGTTCAAACTCCGCTACCCAATATTTTGCTGTTGTAAACGAAGGAGCAGACTAACCCAAGTTACAATGCAGTTCAGCTTCTATATTGGTTGGGCTGAGGCCTCCCAAATGTATTGTACCATATGGGGAGCCGCAAGTTACAGTATTGGAACCGGTATTATTTATTAATTACATGAATAATATACTCCCCTCACAGATCAACCGAGATATCATTAGTTTTGCAGATGACACATGAATATTCTATGAAGATACATCCTGGGAAAATCTGAGAAAAAAAGTCGAAAGTGATATGAGTGAAACTATAGATGGTTTCATTGAAAAAATTAACACTAAACTTTGAAAAAATTTGGTTTCTACCTTTCGCTTGTTAGTGATCTCATACCTCAGATTTCAATTACCTGGGAATACAAAATGCTGATTATTCAATTGAAGTTCTCAGAATATTTTCAATATCTAGGTGTTTACATTATTGACAGACGCATTAGTTGGGATGTTCACATAAAAAACTGTAGGTATATTGAAGAGTATCATTTCTAAATTTTTATACTTTAAAGATATCTTGAAAACTCACCAAATGAAAACCCTGTACCATGCATTAATAGAGTCTAGGTTGTTGTATGAAATCCTAGGTTGGGGTGACAGTTACTTAAATCCAGGTTGGGGTGGTGTCGCCAGCAGTTACTCAAATCATCTAGATATTTGACAGAAAAACTTCCATGAAATTTGTTTCAATAAATGCCAAACGTATTCATCTACTCTACTATATTCTGAAACATTGTCACAAAAAATGATCCATATAATGCATTGGTGCATAACTTTTAACAAATTATTCACTGGATGTTATTATCATTCCATGATTTTGTTTAAGTAGTACAGAATGTCATTATTATAATTATGTTGTTTTGTTCAAGTGTTTCAATATATTTGCAATTTTTGTTGACTATTGAATAACGTCATTTAACTTTCTATATCTAAATCCTGCAACACCCTGTATTTGGTTTTAAATAATCCGTAACGAGCTGTTATCGAAAAGGTATGATACTTGTGATCTAATGGACAGAATTTGAAAGATGTGCGCTTAGAAAATAAATTTTATTGATATCTAATAAAAGTAAAAATTAATTAATTCCTTTATATTTTTTTCTAATGATTAATTCAACAATGGAACAATAATCCAGTAATAAATACATTACCTTATTTTGAATGTTCGAACTGTAGTCCTTACTGTATTTGATACCTAACCTAAACGTTGAATCAATTCTCGCTGAACCTTGTTTATTGTTTCTTGAGAAATATTGTTTATTTCTGTTCGAATTATCTCTTTCAATTCTTGAATATTTGCTGGTTTCGTTTTATAAACAGCATTCTTCAGATGGCCCCATATAAAGTAATTCAACAGATTTAAGTCTGGCAACCTCGATGGCCATTCAATATGTCCACGTCTACCAATTCATCGGTTCGTGAACATTTCGTCGAGATACCATCGAACATCTGCAGCGCAATGTGGAGGCGCACCATCCTGTTGAAACCATAAATTTCTATCAAAACTTCCTGGATGAATTCTACTGGGGAATAATTTAATTAAATTAGGTACAAGATATTCCCTTAAAAAATGAAGGTATGTTGGCCTGTCTAAAGTACCGTCGAAGAAGTAGGGTCCGGTGATTCTCTTTCTTAAAATGCCAGTCCATGTATTTACCTTCTGCGGGTATTGTGTATGATGCATCCAATGGGGGTTTTCTTTTGCCCAGTATCTACCATTTAATGTAAAAGTGGCTTCATCAGAAAAAATTATATTTTTGACGAGGAGACGGTTTCGGTGACGGTTATCCATCATGGCTTCACAAAATTCTATTCTTCTATCTTGATCATCCTCCTTAAATTTCTGTAGAAGTTTGATTTTGAAGGGATGCTATTTTTCCAATTTTAATACATTGTGTACAGTTGTTTTACTGACATCGAATCACGTCTAAACTTACGAACAGAAGAGTGCACATCTTCTTCAAAAGCAAGTAGAACATCTAGTTTTGTATCATCATTTACAGAAGGAC
>WOGP01004488.1:0-13720 GCA_015342065.1 Leptinotarsa undecemlineata
GCACAACACAAGCCATAAGCGCTTAGTTTGCGAACCATTTTTCTTCGAACGGCTCAAATGACTCTCAACTATCAAAAATGTAATGTTCTCTTTTCAACCGAAATAAAAAATAAAAATAAAATAAATAAATACAATTTTGAGGTGAGTCGTATCTACAACGCAGAAGAAAGTGGTTTATCTTCTGTGCCTACCAAACTTCCAAAGATTTTAAGTCCTACCGGGACTCGACATGTTGCAAGAATAGTAACTGCAGAGCGTGGCAAGAATACAACTGTAGTATGCGCCGCAAACGCACTTTGACATTATGTCCCTTTTTTTTATTCTCGAAAGAATATAAATGAAAGAAGAGTTGCTATTTGAGGCCCCACCAGGGTCCGGAGGACCCTGTTGGGGCCTCAAACAGCAACGGTTAGATGTGTATGGATATATTTCTGAAATACTTGAAACAAACCCCACACCTGAAAATCCAGTGCTTCTATTGGTTGACAATCATTCTTCCCACATTTCATTTCAAGGTATCAACTATTGTCGAGAAAACAGAATAGTGATGATAGGATTTCCGTTACACACTACACACCGATTACAACCTTTAGATGTGTCTTTTTTGGGCCTTTGAAAACAGTTTTCTCGAGATTTAGATTCCTTTGTTGTCTATAACCCTGGTCAAACAATCACTGATACAAATATTTGTAGAATTGTTAATAACTCATATCGGAAGGCTGCAACGGTTGGAAATGCGGTTAACGGTTTCAGAAAGTGCGGCATTGAACCATTTGATCCCTTCACTTTTGGCAGTGAAGAATATGCCGCAGCTAAAACAACAGAGAAGGGGAATTATCTACAAGAAAATAATTTGAGATCTGTTTCAGATGAAAAAGAAAAACGGCAAATTCGACAAGCAGCTATTGAATCAGATGAATTCAGATTGATTCAGATTAAAATGATTTAGAGAAATCTGTTTCAGACCAAAAAAAACTATAAGATTCGACAATTAGATATGGAATCATTAGATGATTCGGTGGATGAAGAGCTGCCTCTTTCACATTTCGTGATCACAGTTGTTAATTATTCTTCTCTTCCTTCACTACAGCAAGAAGTAGTCTTGAGCACTTATAAAACACCAAATATAAATGAACCTTCCTGCACAACCCCAACATTGGCCATATGCAAAGTTAAGAAGACAATTTCCCAAAAAAATCCTTGTTTAAGCCGAATCCAAACCGAAACTATAACTTCATCCGAAATGTTTGACGCTACTCCCGGTCCAAGTGGAATCTAGAACCATGCCTCATCTGAAAACTCAACTGAAAGTTACGCCACAGAAACCGACAAAGAGAAGAAAAAAAAAGTTGTGTCACTCTTGGACACACGACCTTTCCCAAAATATGAACGACCAGATAACAGAAAAAGTAGAGAAATGACTGCCAGTATTATTACTAGCACACCTATGAAAAGACAGTTGGAGGAGAAGTTAGAAAATGAAAGGCGGAACGAAGATGCAAGACGAGTTAAAAAACAGAAATATGTTAAAAATCAGAAATAAACAAAAAGAAAATGAAAAAACATGCGAAACCAAAAATAAACACAAAAAAATAATATTATGTCCTGCTTGCGATGAACGCTGCGAAGATCACCAACAATATTGTTGTCAATTCAAAATATTCATATGATAATGAATAGGTTTGCTTACTCTGAAAATATGTATAATGTGTTCCTTAGCAAACATTTTGGTGTATTATTATCACATGCATCCGATGAATTTTCGTCAAATATTATGATATATGGTTCTACAATTCCCTCAACTGAATGGTTTGATTTCCAGATGTTTTCCTCTTCTGTTATAACATAAAGAATATATTTTAGCCATTTTTCAGAATCAACATTTCTTAAGCACAAAGTAATACAAATCAGGAAATTATGAAACAACAACAAAAATTAATTGGTGCTCCGGGGCGACTTCATTGATTCCAGAACTCTTTGAAGAGTATTTTGACATCTTCCATTTCAAATGCGGTGTTTCTTCATGCAACTCAGCAATTTACTTGAGTCCATACGAGTTCAATGGAACCAAATATTCTTTCAACTTCTCTGAGTGGAACGAGAAAATTTGCTTAGAATATTCTTCATAGAAATCGGCTTTCATATCTTAATAGTGACCGCGACAATGCTTTGACTCTAACATCAATAAACTGCCCTCAACGAACACTTCAACAATACTTCATTTCATGCCAAGGGCAACAATTATACCTATTGTACACGATATATCGTTGAAAACACGCCACACTTGTCAAAACTATCATAAATTTTCTGTTGACTTAGTCAAGACATTTTTTTGTTTCATCCCGTGAGGAAAAGTCATAGTTCAATAAAAGTTCGATTGAGCTCTCATCTCTATAAATTCCGCCACCAACCGTAGCACAAAAATACCACTATCGAAAAACATATAATGTTTGTTAACACTTATAACAAATGCAAATTAGGAATGAATGGTAGTGAATTGCTGAACAACCGAAGAGTAATGAAGACTCTTTGTCAGTCCCAACAAACGGTTCTAAACATTTTTGGTCAGCAATTGAAGCAAGTTTAGAATTCGACCGGTACAAAGATGTGATTAAAAAGCAACACCATCGATATAAGAAATGAATGTACTTGCTGAACGATTTGTATTCCACCTCACAATTGGCTTCCAGGTATAAACAGCCATTCTCCCCACTGTACCTTCCACAATACCAGCATGTCATCATACGAATATTGGAACAGCTCATCAATAAGTAAACTTTGATTCTGATAAAGAATCTGTCACCGATCGAAACAGCTCTGGAAAGAGTCTGTTATCGAAACAGCTCTGGAAATTTACCTGCCTTTATGGAAAATCAGAAAGATAAATGCCGTTACCAAGTTATCCACAGATCACCACCCAATTTTGTCGACTCAAATTCGCGCTAGTGAAAGTGTAGTAAGGAGAAAACCAAGAAGGGATCAAGTTTGAGGACAAAAAAGTAATCGCCAAATACGAAGTGACCAACAATCTCAGAGCAGATCACATTACAGATAACTTTGACGTCTTCATGATACAGAATACCGCCACTATGAAGATGGAAATACTTGGCAAAGGCTCCTCGAAATATAATACGATCTTATTCGCCGTAGTTTCTGGCGAAATTGCATAGATCCAGCAAAACAATGGCTTGAACTGTATGCCTTTTGAAATCAATACTAGGCAATTTGTTTGGTAGACGCCAATAGCGGAGATAAATCAACATATGAGATGTAGAAAGTTCTGAGGAAGGGCAGCCATAAACTATGCTTTCCAATGAATGGAAGAAAGTCTACACCGACCAAGAGGAAGCCGAAAACTTTGCTTATTTTTTCGAGAGGAAATGTAAAGTACCTATTACCGACGAGTTAGAAAATGGTTTCCCAAGTCAATCAATAAATAGTTTTCAACGAAACCATCAACACTTCCTATGTGGGTGATGATCATTCGCTTTAATTTTTTAGAAAGCAATTTCAATCCGGTGGACCAGCCTTCTAAAAATACTCGACGTGACTTGTAATGTTTTTATATTGCCACATATTTTCTTCATTTCCTTCATGAAGCCAAGTTTCGTCAAGGTAATGATTCTTTCTATTCCCACGTCGAAACTCTCCTATCTGCTTTAGGTAATGTCTCCTTCAACAAATAATTCCATCATATTTGATTAGGAGTAATTTTCTGTTTTAATTTTTTGACATTAACGTAACTTTACCTCTTAGTCTCATGAATCTTAAACACTGCACCTTCTGAGATTTACACCAATTGGTATATAACCGATGGAAAATTCGACACGTTGTTGACCTATTTATCAACCATCGTATCCATCTAAAAGTTTCTTATAAAGCCCTGTATTAAATTAGACGCAAGTAACGGTGCGGCAAACTGTTAATTAAATCACCAACTAATTGCCAACCTGCTCTCTGCCATAGTAGAACGGACTAAAGCAAAGGAAGAGCAACTTGTCAGTAATTATTAATTAACAGCACGCTTTCAGCCAGCTTTCTGAGCTTTTACCGGCTTCTCTCAAGCTCTACGTCTACTCCGGAATATGTTTATATAAGGAACGTACGAATTTGGTCCTTTTTGACACGGATGTAGAGATCAGAAGGCTCTTAGTAGTGCGCTTAATAGAGGTTATATTTCAGGGAGAGACTGCAATATAGTATAAAGATTTCGAACAATTTCTCATTAAGCGCAATAAGCTACCGATTGTCATTTATTTTCTACGCAATTGTGAAGGTCTTGTCTGGTGTTGAACTGCTACAAAATTAAGTCAAACATGTCAAATAAACGAGGATAATTATTCGTCTGAAATAACCCTACGGAGCATAATTATTTTGATTTATCTCAAGAGGTATTTCTCCGTTCTTATTGATCTCAGGGTTATCAGTCAACTCTGAAGGTTCAATATGAAATTATCCGACCTCTGCAGAGTTCAGTCCTAGAATTTTTTCACAACAATCGGGAAAAAATATATGTCTATATTTTTTAATTTCCGGAATATCACCTGCAAATTTGAATTTTTTGACTCTTCTCAGCTTATCACTAAATGATATCGTTGAGGGGTTTTTGGCCAATTCTTCTCTACGAATTCAAATTGAACCAAAAGCTTGGTAATGATAGTGCATTGACGTTAGTTTGCGAAATTTCTTTCCGGAGATTTTAGCCTCGAAGATGAGCCCCGAAGTAGTTGATCTACATTGATCGAGAATTTGAGGACCCCGGTGAAGACTCAGCCATCTCAAACGGTGCCAGGGTTTGGCGGAAGAACTAGCCGTCGTTGAACATTCAACAGAAATTGTCACGAATCCAGGTCTGTTCTTCTGTGCTTTAAAGAAATCAAAACGATCTTTTTTGAACCGAGTCGTCACGTGTGATGAAAAGTGAATCCTATATGACACCAGGCACTTCGTAAAAATAAAGGCTCACAAAAATACACCATGGTTACTGTATGGTGATCAGCGGAAGTAGCGGCTCTATTTCTGTAACCGGGCCAAACCACCACAGCAGAGTCCTATTGTGAAGAAATCGACAAAATGTAACAAAATTCAGTTAGCAGCAGCTGGCACTGGTCAATAGAAAAGGTCCATAACAACGCCCTTTCTCATTTTCCACAAATCGCCGCCAGAAAATTGAATGAATTTAGCGTTGGAGTTTTACCTTACCCACCATACTCCCCAGACCTCCCGCCAAGCGACTACTATCCTTCGATAACTTTGACACCAGGAGAACCTTCGCCAATCAGGACCAGGTAAACACGATTTCGTCGACTTCAAGAATCCCGAGTATATAATCCCGAGTATTTAAAAAAAGTTGATGATGACCGTATTGACATTATTTGTTTATTCAAAGATTTATTGTTAAATCGATATAGTTCATTCCGAATAAAATTAAACTTTTGTCGTTCACTTTTTAATATTTTCTAAAATACCTATTTTCTTTGTAAAAACACCATAATCAGCATTTTTCCCTATAAAACTTGAGAAGTGCAGAAGCCCTTGTAAATTTTCTTCGACTATTCTACTGTTTCCCTCGATACTTTTATATTTCACCATTTCATTGTCTTCATATTTGTTACGGTTTAGAATGTAGCACTGTTACAACATCATGAACGAAACGGCTTGTGTACGAGAGATATCTAGATCTCTTTCAATTATTGCATCTGTTATTAGTAGACTTTGGAAATAGATTTAGAAAGGATACTCTGGACTTTACATTTTTTTCATTTCAAAGCTGAGTTCAGTACGGTTTTATTGAACTCGATATAAAAACATTTGAATCGTTCTTGTCTCTTACATCGAAAAAATTGCTTTCTATCACCTCAAAGTTATTGATTAATGCTAACTTATCAGCTTTATCAATTTTCCATATTGTGTATGTGAAGTCCTGCCATACTATCACGGTCAGTGTCGCCAGGTTATTGTCTTGTTCAGTATTAGATTTTGTGTCAGAAAATGAGTACATTAATATAAATGAACAGTTAAAGATATATTTCATAGATAAATACTATATACGTATATACTATATAGTATTTCCAGTATTTAGTCACTCTATAACCATTGTGGAAAGTAATCTTAGACATCGTTAGAGTTTACCTTTCAAACAGTAGAAGACTAACTCGAGAGCCAAAACAGATCCAACGCGAAAACAGTAGATCTGACAACACTGAACTCAACCCTCCTTCTGTGCTGTTTCTCCCTCATCTGGAGTAGATTGATTCGCAATATTCCACAATCTACTAACAGTACGGCTTTGTTGAGGAAGGTTCTATCTACTATCGAAAACATTAATTGAATTTCAAAAAAGAGTCAATACACAATTGTTAAACTAGAACTGAGGACGATTCCATTATGATCTCTGGAAAAGTATAGTCAACTTTCAGTTTTTCAGGTCATATGACACCAAGAATCAACAAATATGTCCTACATAGTATATAATAAGTAGACACATTATGAGTGAGCATTAATAGGTAGGACGGTAGTACGGTAGCCTGTTGGGTCGACGAGGGTGGATTGCTCCGTTCAGTCAATCGACCTCTGCGTGAACCGGTAGTTCAAACCGCAAGGCCGAACGATCGATTTTTACTTACTATCGTCTGA
Organism: Leptinotarsa undecemlineata; assembly: GCA_015342065.1. Classification (NCBI taxonomy): domain Eukaryota; kingdom Metazoa; phylum Arthropoda; class Insecta; order Coleoptera; family Chrysomelidae; genus Leptinotarsa; species Leptinotarsa undecemlineata. The sequence continues at coordinate 6,637 of WOGP01004488.1, forward strand.
CCAGTGTCAAGAATCAAATGTTGAAAGGTAAGACCTCGTTAGTCCCTAGCTCGCATAGTTTCGACTTTTTAGAGTTGTCCTTCGTAGGGGGCGACAGCTGGTTAATTGAGCATAATATTTTTAACAGACAGCTATGTCTGTCGAAGATAACTTACATATTGTTAGACAAGGAAAATACGATTTGGGTACGAGGACCTTTACTGCAGATACATGTTTTCTACAATAGACTTCATTAGTTTGTCGAACAAAAACAAACTTTTTTTTCATTATAATTACAATACTCTATCTTATCGACGGAGCTCTTGCAACCAATTTTTTTTCGAAGTTAAGCCCAAATTCAACTGCTGTTACTACTAAAACTTTTCAGTTCAAATTTTTTTATTTCAGATTTTGTAAAGATAGGATTGGTTTAGATTGATTTTTAGTATGCACAGTACGATCGGATGAAAAATACATTGTGATAATTATGGACAGTTTCTTAATATTCTCTTCACCAACTCAAGAAGTATTTCAGACCGTCTATTTTTTATATTCATCTTCTTATATCATCTATAGAAAATAGACAGGAGTCCTTTAGTACTTGGATTCCTGGTCATACTGGTCTGGAAGGCAATGAGGCTGCTGACTCCGTCGCAAAGGAGAGTGCTGCAAGCAGTTTCATCGGGCCAGAACCTGTCATTGGCATTACTTTAGGCTTTGTCAAAAAAATATTGGACACCGTGATGGCAAGATTTATGGACTTCTGGTAGAATGTTCCAGGATTAGCTCACTCCAAGGCGTTTATTCACCCTTCGAAGCTTGATACCAAACAACTGTTGAACTACTCTAGGGTTGAACTACGAAGTTTAACAGGCCTTCTTACAGGTCACTGTCATTTGAATCATCACATGCAGAGACTCGGACTGTCGAAAGACAGTGTACGTCATATCTGTTTGGAAAATGATGAAACAGCAGAGCACATCATTTGTACCTGCCCCGTTGGGGACCGAATCAGGTTTCTACCGTACTCCTGCCATCTGACCTGAAAGACCCCTTACCATGCAAACTAATCGGCTTAGTTAAGAAGCTGAGTTTATGTGGTCGAGTGTGAATAGGTGTGAGCCACAATAAATCCTTGCGGGTTACGGTGAAGGGTCGAATAGACGCACTCGCTTTAGACCTTACCCAATCTAACGTAACCCTTAGTCTCTGCGATCTGAAAATATAGCATTTGTATTCATGGAGCTACAAAAAGCTCAGATTTTTATATAGAGTGAAATGAGACGAATTTTCTAATTAAGATCTTTCAAAAGATTCATAGCAACAGTATGATAATCGCTTCAGGCCATGGAGTAGTTTGGTAAAAAAAAATCTTTGTGACTAAAACTTTTCAGAGATCATAATTGAGTTTTAGCTATTCGTGTAAAAAATATCCTAATCTATAGGTTTTGATAGATTGGTATTCGGCTGTATAAATGAAGTATTGGTCATTTGCAAATAAAAGGAACTTTCAATTGATAAAATGATTTAATGATTTTCCGGAAGCACACACTCCAGTTTCAAAAATAGTTTTGAAGGAGACTTTTGTTCAAGAAACACTGTTTTTCAGTGTATTTGATCACTCAATTCAATTGTCTATTGGAAGCGATATCAGTAGTTGGTATCGTCTTTTTTCCACTATTTATCAATTTTAATTCTAGTCTTTTGCTATAGATTTCAATTGATGAAATGATTTTAGATAACTCATATTTGTCGAAATCACTTTTCACATGAAGTTCTGCATGAATGATGTTTCAATTCTATAACTGATGTAATTTAATGTTGATTTTTTTCTCATTTTCTTTTTGAAAGTTCTGTGCATAATCTATGGAAAAATTCCATAATAGAAGTCACCAGAACCTCAGAAATATTATTGCATAAACTGCACTGCAAAAGATAGATTAAGGCGAAAACCGCAGTCATTCCTAAGAATTAAGTGTCTACTATTTTGGAATTATAGTATACACATATTTGTTATTAGTTTTTATTGAAGTTGACTAGTTTACTTACAAGTTTCTCATATTTTCTTCACTATAATGATAAAAAATAGACACGAAAGAAGCTATTTCCCCAAAATATCAACATTTTCATAACTCAAACTGAAAATATAATACTCCTGAATAATATCCTCATTTGAAATTGAGGGACGAAAACAATATTACAATAATAATATGAATCTATAGTCATGAGTTGGTAGTAATTTGAGGACTCAACGAACTTAGGGTTGGAAGCAATAGACGACGTTCATTAGATGCTAATTAAGACACTTGGTTATTGATCCTTTGAGGCTGCGTTTTACAGGAAACAAATTCAGAACGGTTTTGAGATGACTTCATTGCTTGTCTAGAGGTAAGTGAAATAATAGTTATTGCTTCTCTGTTTGAATTTGAGATGAGAAGCAGTTAATATACTGAAACAAGATACTGGAGATATCTCCTGAATTCATACAATATAATATGATAACAGTCGAAAAAGAACTCACAACATATTTACTGAACAATTCCTTGTAATTTTACTCACTTCATATTCTTTCAAATAACTATAGGCCAGTCGCTTCCCAATCATTGATCGAAAATCATGGAGAAGGCCGTGAGCCGTAAGACCATCATATCCTCAAATATTTGGAAGGCTTCAACATCTAGAGCGATCATTAATACGGCTTTCGAAAACAAAGATTAACAGGCGACCTACTATCGTATGTGCCATGACGATTTGCTGGCCAAACTTCGATGCTATGGGTTTTCAAATCATTTCTGTGTATGACTCTCTAGCTTTCTGAAAGAACGTAAACTGCAAGTGGCCGTCGATGGATGCCTTTCGAATACTTTCACCATCAACGGTGGTGTTCCCCAGGGATACATATTGTCTCCAACCCTCTTTTTATTGTATATCAACGACTTATTGAAAAAAACAAGAATACAATATATTGCTTTGCTGACGAAAACACACTTGTGTCATCATTTCATTTGGATTCCAAGACATCGGCTGCGAATGAACATCTTCACCGGCAGCAGGAGTTTCAATATCTTGAGGAGGATCTAGAAGTAATTTCAAATTGGGGTGAAAGTAAACATGTTCTCTCCAAAATGATAAACGTTTCCGAACCGGGTATGATAATGTTAGGACAGATGATTCCGCTTTCTGCTTTGATAAGTCCACTGGAGGACGAAATTGACTCCAATATGTCTTGGCACAATCATGTTACTGGAATTGCAAATGCAGCTTCTCAAAAGCTTGGAACAATGTTCGAACTAGAAAACTGTATAAACAGTATAAAGCTCATATCAGAACTTCTTTGGAGTATTGTACTCATGTATGGAGCTCAGCCCCCCAAACATACCCCAAAGCTGCTGAATTCCATACAGAAAAGAGCCATCTGCCTGATTGGAGTGGTGAACATTACTTGTAACTTTTATCGTCTGGAACATCGAAGGAAGGTTGGATATTTGTCTCTCTTCTATAGATACTTTAAGAAATACGCGACGGACTGTGACTGCTCATCGTTTCGAGGTTCAACTCAGTATTCCTCGAACTTCACTATTAAAAATTTTTTCATCTGAAAAACTGCGTTCATGTGGAATGAACTTCCTGAGATCGTTTTTCTAAATGGATTTAATTTTCAGCGATTCAAATCCAATGTGAATCACTACTTCCGCACAGGCACCGTTCTGAGAGCGCCTTAAGGATTTTCCTGTAGTGCTTGTGTATCGGATTTTAAAAAACTTGATTTATTGTTGGCATTCTGTTTCGAAAAAGAAAATGATGTACTTTCCTCCTAATAGCGTTTAAATCAAAATCGTCTAAAATTATGTACTTTCCTTATAATAGCGTTTAAATCATCATCTAACTTTTCAATCATTTTCTTCCGTGAGGAATATGGTTTTGGATCCGGAAAATAATCTCACACAACACCACTTGAACGAGACACTCCTGCAATGTTTCCTACTTTTCTTATAATTTCATCAACGGACAATACAGGGTTTGCAATTTAATTTTTCAAATATAAAAAAGTGAACTTTCAACGTTTAAGCCAGTCTCTATATACCTACACAGTAGGTTGAATGGACTGACACCTATCAGAAAACAACTACTCCCCTGGCTAATACCACGAAGAACATTGGATTATATCCGACAGGCGTCAATCCAGGAATTTTCACAGAAAATGTCCTGCATATGCAATTAACAATACAACCGAGAGAGTCGACCTTCAATTTTGGAACGGACACACTTTCAGATCGGTTTTGGGCTCATCAGCCAATTGTCATTGCAAGATCGATGGTGGTCACTATATTTTTAATATTATTGTTTTCGTTTTTATAGTGTTGAAATATAACATTGACATTGGTGCTCGAACTGTCTTAAGGAAATGAATTCTATTTTGTTGTGAAACAAAAAGATTTTTTATTGTTCCTGCATGAAAAAGATATTTCACAAATTTTCCTGACAGTCACCAGCTTACGAAATGCAAAGTATTTCACTGCCGGACAGATAAATATTCATTCTCCTGTTTATGCAACCCTCCCGTACACGAAATGGAAATAGTTAGAAAAGTGCGGAGAGTTTTAAAATTCAGAGGACGGAGTGCTTTTTACCTCCGGACAAGGGAAGTGAATTTACAATTTGGCCTTTTCGGCTGTCTGAAGCTCCTCTTACATCATCGCCAGCTGGCCATCCCCAGTGGATTTGTAAGTTGATTCCGGCTGGCGACGCTATAGCTGATACGGGATCGGCGGGCGTCACCAACGTTGGCGGGGATTCTCTCACAGGCCCCCGGAAAACTCTCGTGTTGCAGGAAAAATGCCGGTGCCTGATATTTGTTTGGAGCGTGATATTTTCCTCACCGTGTGTGGAGATCTACTTCTTGTGTTCAATACGATGAATTACCAATCATAATTCTGATCTTAAAGTAATAATAATTGGTAATAATTACCAATCATAATTCTGATTTTAAAGTAATGATAATAATTGATGGTAAATATGTAGATTGATGAATTACTGACAGTGAAAGTTTCAGAAGTGAAAAGTGTAATAGCATGAATGTCATTTGGAAGAGATTTTTGAGGAGAAATCAGAAATGAGTTTGCATCAAAGAATTATCGAGTAGTATAGACCTATGAAGAGTCTAATTGATCAGTCGCTTGCCGTATATGACAGTCTGTCAAATTCAAACATGGTGTGTGTAATGATCAAAAATTCAGAATACCAGGTGATTTTCTTTCATCATTCTCGTTTCAGTTATTGAGATATGCTTTCTTGTTGATACAATATTCAAAAAATGTTCTTTCAGTCAGATTGATTTCCCTATCTGAAATTTCAGGTTTTTTTCGAAATCCATTTCATTGTGGAAATCAATCAGTTAGTCCACCCCCACTACTATCATTCATAAATTCACGAAGTTCTCGGTGACCTCAAAACGAAGTGCGAAGCCAATTGCGTTCACCATATGTGTGCGCTCATATAAAAATGATATTTTAGAATATTATAGAAGATTTTTTGGTAACTTACTTATAACCAACTACAAAAACTAAAAACAATAATAACAACAGCAAATAAACTAAACACAATATCAGTTTCCGACCGTTTATTATAACTAATCCGATGCCCTGAGACCGTAGAATCCTTCGATACTACAGGACTGAACGCGTTAGATGAAGATCCCATCCTAAGATAGAGGTTGAAGGTCCCCGGCAACTCGGGCGGATCACGTCGCAAGATAGCCTACTGGTTGTATTATTCTACTGTGTACATTTTGTGATTCTCGATATTGACCTGTTCACTCACTGCACAAGGATCAACGTTTCGTCTGCAGTCGGTTTTGTGTGAAGTTATGCGACTGATAATAGGCCTACAAGTCTGTACTATACATATTTTGGAACAATCCGTACATAAAATTTTGTATATTGTTGAATAGTTGTGACATTTCTTTTAGAAACTACAAAGTAATGGTTTCGTGATCCGTCGATAATCCCTTAGATATTCTTGATGGACTTGCAAATTTCTTTCGTGGTTCTTATATAGTGTCAACATCTAGTGAGCATGCGAACAGCAGTAGTGATATTCCCAGTTTAGTAATCAAAAAGTTAAGTATTGAAGATGTTTGTCCCTGAAAAATTTAAAGCCTAAATTTACTGCGGGACCTGATCATAATTCAGCATTCATCATTAAAGATTGTGCCTCAGCTCTGGTGAACCACTAACAACTCTAATAATAATAATAATAATAATTTATCAGTTATTCAGATTATGCCTAGCATAATAAAGAACAAGTCAGCATAGTACAGTATGAGTATAAGATAAATTAATATCAAAAACATTTTACCCAAATTGTAGTCAATGTAATTATTATAGTTATTGATGTAAGTAAGTGTATGACAGCGTGTAAAAGGAGTCGATATAATAATATTGGTGGTTAATTATTTGTCATTGGTTCTTATTACTATTTCATATATTATAATACAGAACAAGTCAAGTGTCATGAACAGTTTGTCCATGAGAGTTTTAGATTATACAAGCAAGAGACTTAACTTATAAACAGATTACAGATCATACATAAAAACATCTAAAAGCAATAAAAACAAGTGGTTCAATATAATATAAAATATGAAAATACGCATGCCTATATAAAATTTAAAATTAGTTAAAATCTGTGGCTTCCAAATACTCACTTATAGAGTAGTAAGCTTTTTTAATAATATATTTTTGACTAATATTTTGAATTTATTCAAAGGAAGATCTTTGTAGCAGTTTGGTAGATGATTAAACAAAGTTATTGCCATATATTTTGGGCAACGTTCTGTTTTTTTGGAGACGGTGATTCGGCACTTCCACAATTGCTGCATTTCTTGTGTGATGTCTACTGTTTCCCAGCGCTTTGAATGAGGCCACCTCTGTTTTGGCATATATCAGTATATGCTTGTCATACAAAGAATGTAAAGTCAGGATTTTCAGCTGTACAGATATATTCTTACAGCTTACTCTCCTGGCCACTTCAACGATATTTCTAACGACTCTTTTCGGGAGTTTGAGTACCCTATCGACCTCCTGTGATACTCCCCATACTAAGATCC
>WOGP01004489.1:0-13980 GCA_015342065.1 Leptinotarsa undecemlineata
CAATATGGCTTTCGCAGATAGAGTGATACCGAATCTGCAGTAATGGGTATCATTTCTAATATTTAACAACAAGTAGATAGAGATATGAAATGTGGTCTATTATCTCTCGATTTGCGAAAGGCATTTGACCCAGTCAATCATAATATTTTATTGAAAAAATTGAATAGTATTGGTATTCGAGGAATTATTCATAGATGGTTTGAAAATTATTTATCTGACAGAAAACAGTTTATGTGTCTAAGGAAAAATGCCAGTTCATTGAAAACTATCACCTGTGGTGTTCCACAAGGATCTATTTTGGGACCCGTTTTATTTTTGATTTACATAAATTCTGTTTCAAAATTATTGTTGAAAGGAAATATTGAGTTATTCGCGGATAACACACCATTGCTTTATTTTTCTAGTGATATTAAAGAAGTTTACAATAACATGAAAAATGACATTATATTGCTAACCTCTTGGTGAAATTATCATAAGTTAAGTTTGAATTATGAAAAGTCTTCTTTAATGTTGTTAACTAAGAACAAAATCACAAACAAAGAGAATTTTTAGGACTATACATTGTTGGAATACTCATATAGAGATGTTAAAAAGAGAAAATCGGACCAATTATAGGAATATTATTTAAGATTAGAAATTTTATTCGAATAAAATATCTCAAATGTATATATTTCTGTTTGGTATATTCAAATTTACAATATTTAATTTCAATTTGGGGAACAGCTAATTTATCAATAATAAATCCTCTCAAGAGAAATAAAATAATAAAATATATATTCAAATTACCATATCTTAAACCTCCGTCAAATTTATATATACCACGTGATCTTTTATTGAAAATTTATTGTTTAATTCATTCTGTTAGAAAAAATGACAAACATTCGAATTTGGAATTCAATCAAATAAATACCATCCATGACTATAATACAAGACAAGCAAAAAAACTACTAGTTGAATCATATTGCTCAAAATTTGGGAAGAAATCGATATTTCGTTTAGGAGTTGAAATATATAATAATCTTCCAGAGAAACTAAAAATGAATCAAAATTCAAATCGGAATTGAAAAAGTTTCTGCTTTCTTCCTCTAGTTGAAATTTTGATCTCTATATTTAATTTTTTTTGTTTTTAATTACCATTATAATTCAAAAATGTATATATTTATATATGTATGTGTGTGTATATGTAAATATGTATGTATATATGTATATTTTGTGTTTGTATTTATGTATTTATGTGCTGTATATGTAACTGATGTGTAATATTAAAATAATTTATTTAATCATTATTTTAAATGTTATCCCTGTTATAAACATTCTTGTTTCTTGGGATTATTAAAGATTATTATTTTTATAAAAAAATGAATCAATAAATTATTATAATCATTATTATTTGTACTGTCTAGAATAAGTTTAATGGCACTTCATCCACATTTCTAGTGAAATGGATTTTATCATGTAAATGGGCCAAGAGACAGCCTGTATTATTATATTCCCTGAAGAAAAATGCCTGTGTTTTTACCAACCTTACTAAAAAAGATTCAACTTTTTGACCTACGTTTTTTTGTGTGTCTGTTCATTGTGATATTGAATCAGTGCAGAACTATCTCTTCCTATTGTTGTTTCACATATCTGTTTTATTATTGATGATTTGTTAAATCTTCAAAAATTGTAACATTTTCACTTCTTATAAACATGTTGTTTCCAAATTGTTTACCTAAATTTAATATATATGTTTTTTATGCATCTCAATTACATATCATTTAAAATAACAGGGCCATAATTTGACAGAAATAGAAATATCTGGTTATTAATGTTTCTGGGAAAATACTGACTGATTTGGTTCTTGCAGCATGCCTTCAATAACACTTAGGAAATTTTTTTAACTGTCATGTAATGTTCAATATCTTTTTTAGCTCCTCTCAAAGGCATTCCAAGTAGGGTGCCAACATCAGGATTTCGATCTAGTGTCTCCAATAACAACACAAACAACCGGCCTCCCTTATCACGAGCGCCGGCTGGAAGAAAGGAAGGAGGGGTAAAATTATTGGACATTGCTGATCAGCCTCTAGGATATGTTGCTGCAAAGAAAAGAAAGAAGATGCAAGGTATATTATTTCATTAAAAAAGGAATTACAAATAATTCAATTTTATTGAGAATTTGACTCTGAAGTAGCTTTGCTAATTTGTTATTGATTAATATTTTCATTTTGTTGTAGAAATTGAAGATGCCAAAAAAGCTACAGAAAATGCAGCCCTACAAAGTCCGCCACCTGCTACTGGTACACCTGATTATGCTGCTGGCTTAAATTCTACCCCAGGATATGCTCCACCTACTCCACAACCCATAACAACGGCAGGTATGTATAGATTCACTAATTCCTCATATCAATTTCTTTACAGATGAGAATACATTTAACTTGAAACTCTTTATGCTACTTGAAGAGGCCCATAGTATTCATTAAATAAAGCAAACTGAATTCTGAATGAGACAAAAATAAAAGTTCGAGTTTTTCTTCTTCAGGGGGTTGCAACAGTATAGGGAATATTCTGTGATATGCCTTTAGCCTGTTATAGCAACTCATGTATAGAATTTTCATGTGAATCAAATGACCAATATAATTAAAATGTATAATATTCATTATAACTAAAATTAATTGAGTCATAATTAGAAAAAGATGAGAAGTCTTAAATTTATGAATTTAGCTGGTGATAACTGTAATAAAAATTATGCTGGTCAGTCTAAACATACTATCAAAGAACATGATACTCATCCGATTATAAAATAAAGAAATATGGTGTGAATCTGTTAAAATCAGTATGTTATACTCCTTTTTTAGATGATTTTGAAAGTTTAGAAATATCAAAATTTGACACAAGAACTATGAGCAGTTACGAAGGTTCCATTCCGAACTGTCTATTGTTCACTCTTCAATAAGCTACTGTCCAAAAATTAGTGGGAACTTTCCTGGAAAATAAATTGTTGATGTATGACTCAAAGTAAAAGGGGGACCTGCCTGTTGGAAATAAAAAAGATTGAATTAGAATTAGTGCAGATCATCTCCTAATGATTCCATGTTGGTTGTTGATTATTGAACTTTTGATATGAGAGAAGTATTTTCATTGAATGCATCATACATTAGCGGTTCCAATCTACCTTTCACTTCTTTTTATATATATTTATTTGTGAATTGATTGGTATCGAACTATAGTAATTTGAAGGATGTTTCTATATATATTGAGTGCCAAATTAAAAACCTTACTTTGTTATTTATAGAAGTGCATCGATGTCACTCGGAAATTATTGGCATGCCTTCAGTAATGTATTTGCAGCAACATATTTCTTGATCAGAACTCCCGGCTGTGGATAATAATAATATTGATCGTGGAAATGCCTCTCAAGAAACTGCAAAATAAAATAATAAAATATATATTCAAATTACCATATCTTAAACCTACGTCAAATTTATATATACCAAGTGATCTTTTAGATATTCAGTCTGTTTTTCAATTGAAAATTTGTTGTTTATTTCATTCTGTTAGAAAAAATGACAAACATTCGAATTTGGAATTCAATCAAATAAATACCATCCATGACTATAATACAAGACAAGCAAAAAATCTACTAGTTGAATCATATCGCCCCAAATTTGGGAAGAAATCGATATTTCATTTAGTAGTTAAAATATATAATAATCTTCCAGAGAAACTAAAAATGAATCAAAATTCAAATCGGAATTGAAAAAGTTTCTGCTTTTTTCTAATTGAAATTCTGATCTCCATATTATATTTTTTAGTTTTTAATTACCATTATAATTCAAAAATGTATATATTTATATATGTATGTGTGTGTATATGATCTCACATTCTTTGATGTCAAATAATATTGACTGTTCAACATTAATTGAAAAAATCAATTTCAATGTAGGCGAATGCAATAGAAATTCTTGGTTGTGTCATGTCTATTTTTATTCGAGAAATTATGGCTGTTTTAGGCCGATCTCTAGAGTGATGAAAAAAGCAAAGCACCCACCTGATAGCTTGGACTTTAAGTACATTTTGAACAATTTTCAAATTGAAGTTTATATCAACTTTAAATTTTTATTTTTCATTTCATACATTTCATTACTAGCAGAGGTTACCCATTATAAATAAATAAAAAGTCTGAATTTGATTGAGAAGCTTCCCATTAAAACGACTAACTTGATTTATAAAATCATTCTTTTTTTTTCAGCACCTTCCGCTTCAGTTTTGTCTTCTCCACAACCGGCAGTAATTCAACCCCCTCCTACACCCATTGCCGCACCACCAACTCCTGCGCTAGTTCAACATGTCTCTCCACCTACACCGGCTCCTCCACCGACTCCACAACCTGCCATCACTCCTCAGTTCATACAGACCATGCGACCGGTACCACCGCTATTGGCTACAACCCCGTCCGGACAGAGGGCCATCATCACAGAACAACCTCAGCAGGTGCAGACACAGCAAATCATACGAACGCCGGTATTGGTAGCTCAGAGACCTGTTCAACAGACTCAACAGACGGTCACACATATCAGAATCCAACCCCAGCCGACGACAAATGTATTGCAAAGGAGGGGTTTGGCACTCACAGTAAGTTTCTTATATTATCTACCTAGCAAATGCCAATGTGTCCAATGGGCATATTCTCCAATAACTTCAACAGTTTCATCTTAATAACGATCTTATTTTATGCTGGCGTCAGTTTTCTGTAGGGCTGCTTGCACGTTGCATCTAAATCACTAAAATTATTTGGATATGTTCAACGATCCACAGAGAAATTTTCTATAAATACCTTCAAAATATTGTATTGTTCTTTGGTACACTCGGTTTTGGAAAGTAATTGTGTAATATGGAGTCCTCTTATATCCGTGTTAGGAATCACACGTTAAAAGGCAACACCTCGTTAATCCTTAGCACGCACATGTTTCGACTTTTGAGGGTTGTCGTTCCTAGGGGCGCGACAGCTGGTTAACAGAAAAACATATTTTTTTTCAACAGATCAGGCATATATATCTAGGATTGTGAAAGTACAAAACAAATTTCTGAGATCGTGTGCATTTAAGCTCTAATATCAGAGATCCGATTTTCAGTACTCCGCTACTCAGCTACTTTTGAATTTATCTACTTTAAAGCACCACCAAGCTGAAATTTATTTAAATTTTCTTTTAGACTTCAATTTAAATTCAAGAAGAACCAGTGTCCGAATTGTTTAAAATGTTTACTATTCTACTAGCTATAGCTTAAATGAATCCATTACTAGAATGCTTAGGCTAACAAATGAGAATGGCATCTATATCGATTTATTTGAAATATCCCTATAATCTTTCAAAAATCAAGTTAATCGTATTGACCTATGAAAAAAAATCTGATTATTATTAACTAATTGATATTTTGTATTCTCGGTACTCTATATCATTGTTCAACTGTTTATTTTTCTCTCACCATTTATATGTTTATTGTAGAACACTATTCCTAAAATTCAATATCCAATTACCTTTTCTATTGAATTCATCAAGACATTGAGTTTAAATTTTATCAACTCCGAAATATTCTTAGAAGAGATATTATGTTGCTGGTTTATAGCACCTTGACTGAGTCAATCATACACTATTGTATCATTGTTTGGGGGGATTATACAAGACTTACTTACACAATTTAGATATAATTAAAACACTTCAATTAAAATGATGCTCGAAGATATTCAACCGAGTCCTTATATGAAGAAACTGCCTATTTAACATAAGGGAAATATATGCCTATGAATGCTTATTATGAACAATGAGTAAACCCATTGATATAATTTATCATACGCAGAATACACGAACAATGGCAAGCCAATCTATAAATATACCACGATGCAGATTGACTCACAACCAGAAATTCGTCACTCACCTTGGTCCTAAACTATACAATCAACTACCTACAAATATAAAAAATATCAATAGCCACAAAAAATTCAAAAAAGAATTAAAACTATTCATTAAAAACCATTATATGTATCTTACAAAAGATGATTTTTGTTGTTACAGACTAATTTATTGTTGGAAAACCTGTCTTGCTTTCAGTATTTCCCATCCATCCATCTTTCGATATGAATTATGAAATTACCAGATGAAATTAACTGCATAAGCAGTTTCATCAAATTCAAAAAACACGTAAAGAAATTTCTAATGAATCGTATTCACTAGATGAACATGTTGTGACAATGACATATACAGACATTTCATGTGGGTATTCTTTTATGATTTGTGTAAATTTAGAAAATGAATAATGAGAAAATATATTATTTTATAGAGAGAACAAATGTTGGAAGCCCAAGATATGTTCCGAACTGCCAACAAAGTTACTCGACCAGAAAAGGCTCTCATCCTCGGATTCATGGCAGGATCAAGGGACAATCCCTGTCCCCACCTGGGCAATATTGTAACAATAAAGCTATCAGAAGATCAGGAAAATGTCCTTCAACCTGACGATACATACCTTACTATGTTGGTAGAGACTCATTTCCAAATGAACTACAACAATGGAGAATGGAAAAGAATCAAAAAGTATCGCCATGTCGAAAATATGGTTGAACAAATAACGCAAAGTGCTCCTACAGCAGCTTTGGTATGACAAAATGTTCATAGGTAGTCGTGAGCAGCAGTAAAATAGATTTCATCTTCCTGGCAAAACTAACAATGCAAGTTTTTAGGGTATTTGGGGAATTTTCAATATCAAATTGGTTGTTAATTTTTTCAAATGTCAAGTACAATTCTGTTAGTGTACTTTGAAAATTTTGAACCCCAAAATTGGTGAAGAACAATAAATTTGCTAAATTAATCAGAATATTAAGAGAAAGGTATTTTTCTCATCATAACTAATTGAAAGCCTGCTTTAGATTCTGAATGTAGACTGAGGGGATGTGCTTTTAAAGTATTTAGTTTGTAAGATAATGAATTCTCCAAAACATATATACTGAATTTTTTGACGAATTGAGAGTACTTTTAGAGAAAATGTATATATAATAATATGATATATTATTTATTGTTTTTCTTTTCGATATATTGGTTAAAAAAAGGGCTTTTTAGAAGCTATCGTTTTATTTGATAGAATGATTGTTGTACACTTTTGTATATATTGTTAAGATAATAAAAATATAATATTTTTTATTTTATTTTTTTCATTCACATACTTTCTATCGATAAATTGAGAGAGTCATTTATGATAAGAGTTTTCGGGAAGAAAGTTCACTATGGTTTATTCTGAGTTGAGGAATTGACTGAGAATAAACGGCAGTCAACAATCCCAAGAATAACTTCGTATTTGTTAACTGTGTTACAATATTGAAGTTGTTTATTAGAAAATTGAATATTCAAATGGGCAAAATTATGTGCTGCCAGGAAGAACATAGATATTAACATTCAAGTTGTCTACAAAAAAATATTCAAGAACTAAGGGAGGGTAATATGGACAAATCTAATTTCATCTTAAAACCAAGTACTTCTTCAAGATGCACAAGAATCGGAACTTGTATCTATTAATGTAATTGAAACTCAACGTAAAACTCTTTAGAAGCAATTGGCATGGGTGACAGTGGAAACAAGTAAGTGTTCAAACAGAAACGAAAATCAAAATAGGTAAGTCGGCTTCAACTTACTCTTTGGTATTAAAACATTTCTGGTAATCAAACCAGCAACATGCAGCCAGTGGGATAAGAAAAGTCAATAGCATAAAAAAAGGTCTTAACTCAATCATCACCAAAAAAATCCGCCCATAACTTGTCTAGCCATAATAACTCCTATGAAAAATTATCTGAAGACGGGAAAAGTAAAATAATAATTCTAGTTAGAGATATTTGATTTTTTACCGTCCGTATCCTAGAAAATAAATGAATATTGCTTCTACAGTAAGACACACAAAATTATTCAAGAGGAAACCGAAAACATTGACTCAACTATCCGATTAATAGAACTGCAATAGTTCATCTCATTCATTCAGTGACATCTCAGCCCATCAAATATCTTTCAAAAAGTGTCTAAGAGTTTTCAAGGAATTTTATTAACACAATGATATGCATAATGAACTTTGGTGATCAAGTTAGGGAACTTAATAAATTTCATTAGTTTGGACTTTCATTGTATTATATGATTTGAAATCTATGAAAGAACAAAAAAAATTAGAATGAATAGCTAAAATATCAATTATATCAAGCAATAAAACCTGAAATGAAAAAACAATACAAGGAATAAAATAAACAAAATGAAAATGACTATAGAGTAGAGAGAATAAATATATGAAAAAGAATAAAATGAAAATAAGCAGTCATCATTTGAAGACGATTGTACATACTAACAATTGAAATGTCGTGAAGTAACTTAGTTTGAAATCTTTTTTAATTTTTGCTTATTTTCATTTTACTTTGTAGTTATTTTCATTTTGTATTTGGTTTTTTTCAATTGTTGTATTGTATTTTCATTTCAGATCTTATTGCTTAATATAATTGATATTTTAGCTATTCATTCTGAAACATTCTCAACCACTTTCAAACAAACCATGGAATTTCGTGAACACAAAAAAGATATTGAATATCCAGTATAAGGACACTTAAAAAAACAAAATATCACAGTTAAAATACTTTTTATTTCAATATCACTATCAACACTTTTTTTACACAAAAAAAAAAGATTCACAATAAAAACTTGTTTTCATAATGCTTTATGAATTAGTAAATAATAATTTGACTACTGCCATATGGGTTCTACAATAAAATTCAATTGGAGTGAAACAGAGTATGAAATTTAATAAAAAAAATGTGCTGTTTCACTTAGCTGATCTATTTTGCAGTTTCTTTTGCTCTGTACAGTACTGAAAATAACGAAAACAAAATAATTTTCAACACAGCATTACAGCTCTGCAGAGATCATTGATTACTAAAAAAAAGATTATACGAATTGACTAAACAGAAAACAAAAGTTGGAGTTTGATACTTCTTTACAAAATCTTGTCCATCTTTATACAGGTTCAAATTTAATCTATCACATATATTATGTCTTTGATCATTTGAGAATATATATTTCATTTCCAAACTTTAATGACTCCATCATTAGATGAAGTAACCAAAAAGCATTTTGATGCTTTACACATAATTATATCAGAAATGCAATCTCTGTGGCCAGTAATTGGAAGTTCCGGGCCTGACCTAGGAGCCTCTTCCCCATTATCAGTTCTGACTGGACCATTCTCTTCGTAAGTAACCAGAGAGCCTAAAATATTATAGAATAAAAATAATAGTATATACAGTATGTCCCGCTTTTCATGAATACACCCCTATATCTATGATGTTAAAAATGCAATTCAGAACATAAATCCGTCAAATTGACCAACTTATTTTTCCTTTAGACACGCTGTTTTATGGGGAGTAAAAGGGTCAATTATTCACGAATATTATACTAGGAAACAATGAAAACCGTTTTCAAATTGGGATTCAGCATCCACAAAAACCCATGTGCACAAAATAATTTTGGAAAGTGAAAAATCATCTCAACTCAAATCTTAGGTTAAGAGAGTTATTTTACTGCTTGATATACTTTACATATTATTCGATTTTAGTTTAATTTCCTCAATTGAAAACTTGGGTTTATGAAATAAAATATATTTACTGTAGTTTACTGGGTTATAGTTTTTATCAGTTCTTCCAAATTATATAAGGTGTGTTAGTTTCAAAAATCTGAGTTCAAGCGAGCAGATGCAGATTTGATACCACGTAATTACAGAGTGGACTGAGCGAGATATATTTAATGAAAGCTTAATTCAACTGAATGACAACTTAACATTTGTGGTATTATTTTTCATCAGAAAACCTCTAATATATGATTTATGAGGTTTGTAATTTTTAATTTTATTTTTAAAATTATTACAACTATTAAAGAATGGCTAACGTCATTATAATATCATTTTTTCCTCGCTCTCATAAATACCAGCAACAGATCTGCATTATTGAACGCTTGCCAAGTGAAGCAAGCTAATTGAGAGCTCAGATTTGTATCAAACGAGCACACCTATAAAATCAGTCGTGAATAATTGAGTAGAGTGCATTAATTAATTTTACAATTTGATAACATTGTTGATAACCTGAAGAAGGCCAGCTCTAGAGTACTACTATTGAAAATGAGGTTGTTACTGTAAATTCTCAACATCTAACTGGTACTCTCAAATTTTTCCTAGGATCTAAGTATCGAAGAAAAAAGTTGTCTGGAAATTTTAAGCATGTCATGTACATTTTTTCATAGAGCAAGGTATTAATTTTCTAAAATATTTTATATCACGTCATTTGTTATCAACAAATTTTGAAAAAATTCAATATTGAATTTTATAAATTAATCTTTAATATCAATACAAATTCTTTCAGTAAACTGTTTTTGATACTGTTGAATAATCAAGATGTTGAAATTGTGATACATAAGGTTTCAAAACATTAACGGTAACAGGGCAACATCATAAAATCTCAATGGACTTTCACACTGATATTTGGATAACCACCTTGATTCTGGTTTGAAATTAAAAAAATTGCGTTACTTCCTGACGAATTAACCATTTTCTTATAGAACTAATAAATAATATTGATTATGTCATTTTTTTTGAAATTGTTAAGGTGTGTTGTCGACAGTGTATTTGCAAAAGTCACTCGACTACTATGTTAGAAAAAATATTTGTTGAAAACTAAAAAAAAATATTTACCATCAATAACTCGACTTGTGTAGGATAAAGTTATTCCTGGAGGATCAGTAGCAGCTGGTATGGCTAAATATGATTCACTAGGATTATCCAGATTCCAATATCTCAGTCTTTGGTCTGTCCCACCAGATAGCAGGTATGATGAGCGATCAATGGTACCTCCATGAAGAGCACATACAGTGTTTGATGTACCCTGATGATTAAAAAATTGCGATTGAATAGAATTAGGGCGGATAAGTTTTTTCAGTATCGAATCTTTTTTGAAGAATTTATATGATCTATATCCATTCAGTTTACTTATAATCAGGATAATTGGTTTCAATATATATGAGTATGTTGAACCATTGTTATTCTTATTTATGTAGTGGGTTAACCATAGAAAAAACATTAAACAGAAGTATGTACTTTCAATTTATACCTGAAAATTGCTTAAAACTTATCATTGGTTACAAATTATGTGAATATTATGACTAAAAGTAGACTGGATAGTAGTTTCATTACAATTCATTATGAAATATTGCTCAAACTATAATTGTAAATAATAATGTAAATACTGAGACCACGTTTAAAAAAAAAACATTTAAATTACTCGATTTTTTACAAAAATAAATTTGATTTTTTCGTTTGTTCTATATAAACAAAATGGTCCCATAAGATTTTCCCATATATCCATTTTTTAGTTTCAATTCGTCTGGTCAAAATTTTCCTAGTTATTAAAAATGTTTCTTTCTGAAATACTTCCTAAACTATAGCAAGTACGTAAAAACTATAGTGTTGTTAAATGTTTAGTATTGTTGTTTTTATTTTTTTTTCTGTTATTCAGGTTGTTTAGCCTCTCAATAGCAACAAAACAGGTTTTTTAAATTTTTTTTGGTATCACTTTTTAGTTCCAACTTGTTTTCTGTAGCTGAAAATTTTCAAAGTTGATAAATTTTTCCTAGTCCAGGAAGTACCTATTTTGGGACATTAATTCATAAACTATGCATTTTCCGGGTTAAACTTATTTGATCTTTTCTATGGGACTCGTTGAGATGAATATAATTTGTTTTATAAAATGTTTTGAAATTTCCTATCAAAATGAGATTTTCCAAATTTTGACCAATATTTCCTGAACTACAGCAAATAAAGTAAAATAATGATGATGTATTATGTTTATCTTCTTGTGGCCAATAAATTTCCATATGTTTTTGACATTATAAGTTTTTAGTTCCAACTTGTCTCCCAATGCAAAAAATCAAGTACAATTATTGAAATCTATAGTTTCCCAAATAAATCCAGAAATATTACAGTTGCAAAAAATTATTTGAACATTTTTGATAGAACTCTTTGGTTCTTTGGAAAATTAAATTAGTTATCTGCAGTACTTTTAGAGTTATACATAAAAATTTACTTTTCATATAATCATCAAGATTACCTGTACTATTCAAGTTTTAATAAATTTTTCTGCAATCGTTCTGCAGTTTGCTGAGGGAAACAAAACAGGTCATAAACTTTTTGGTCATTCAAAATTTAAACAAAAAAAATTTAGAAAATTGTTTTTCCATTTCACGAATTTATCAAAACTAATTATTTGGAGATATAGAAGAGTGTTTTGAGTATTGAAAATTTAACAGACTGATGGACAGATGACATATTTTCAAGATATTCATTTTTTTCTACTCAAGAGATATTTCACCGAAGCAATTAGGTTTATCTTCAAATAAGGTATCTTCAAATAAAACAGTTTTAGTATACAAATCCTATAGATCGTAGTACACAAACTGACGAATAAAGTGGCAATGCTTGAATATTTGCTTCATTCCATAATATATAAATGGATTTATTTTCCATTACTGACCTGTTTAACCAATGGAGGCGATACACTGCCCCATAACGTCTGTTCTCTATAGCCAGTTTCAATGTTCCACATGGATATTTCATTATTGCCATGAACGCTAGACAGCACCCAAGAATTTTTTGTTGGGTGAGCTAACACTTTCCTGATCTTCACATTACCTACAATATTTTTGAAATGAGTTTTAACCGTGATAGATTTTTTTCACCAACCTGATGGATGATCGAAATTCATTATAGGCAGCTGAAACCTCAAGTCCCAGGCAATATGGTTGCCAGTATTAGTTCCCAGTACTAACCAGTTATGTTGAGAATCCAAGCAAAAAGTAGTGAGTACACTTCGTTTCAATTCATTTTCCAACTTGAAAGTCCTGCCATTAGAACGAAGATCCCAACCAATCAAGTCTCCATACAAGGTTGAATAAACAATAACACTTTGAGACCCAGATTCCATGCACTGAACATCCACGGCATAACCATCCAAATCATCCACTTGCCAAGACTGCAATAATCTCATTCTGAAAACAAAGTTATTGAACTCACTCAACATATATTTTAGTTATCCCACATACTTATTGCTACTCGAATCAACTCTAAGTATATTGATTGCACCGTTGTGGTAGGTCACTCCTAAAGATTGTCTCCCATCACATACAGTAGTTCCTGTAATCCTTACTCCATCAGCTAACTTGTAATGTTGCCTTGCTCGGTTAGCTATGTTTTTACCCTCTATTTTTGAACAATCCCATAACCTAAAAATATTTGTTATAAATCTTCGTTTTAACAAATGTTGGTATTTTAGAGTACTTAAAAATGTTATTTAACTAGATAGACAGGATAAAGATAAGTGATAACAGCTACATTTTTTATACTGACATACCTACCTTAGTGGTACAAAAAAATCATGTAATCTATCATAGATAATTTCAGAAGAAATATAAAAATTATAAAAAAAGAAATGTTCACGATTGAGTCAATAGTACCCTAATAATTAATAAGTTTGCTTCTCAATATGGGGCCATATGCCATCCCCGATAAAGTTTCAGAACCTCAACTACTATCAATTATGAACGAGTTAAATAATAAACAATAGAGTGAGCTAGATATCATTTTTGTAGAGGTATCGTACCCAATCTATTGAAATGTGGTAAGGTCACCCCCATTTTTAAGAGGAATAGTCCATTTAGTTGAAGCCCATAACTGACCCATCTTGTTTTTCAAAATCATTCGAATATTATTTTATAGGCAGATTTTTAAAGCATGTCTTGATAGAAATATTTTATCGTAATTCATGAATGGATTGTGTGTATTTTCTATAATGTTATCCAATTTGGTACTGACGAGCCTTGGGACAAGTGTCTTAAGATGAAACATATATATGTATACCAGTGAGGATGGCAGTGTTTT